>ML211340.1:0-34888 GCA_004369055.1 Polyporus arcularius HHB13444
GTCCTTCGCACGTACAATATCACAGCGTGAGACATCGGACAAAACATGGAAAGGAGCGACAATGTTCAAAACAAGTCCATGAGACACCATATCGCATAAGGAACAGCCATAAGGCTGACAATCCCAGGCGCGGATATGCTGAACGCTGCGTCGAAGAGCGGCACAGACTGGCCGATGGTCGAGTTGAGGCAGTTGAGCAGCGCCGTATCGATACCCGTTGGGAGCGGCACCGGCTTCGCGTTCGCATCCTCAACCAGAGCCGCAGTGTTGTTGTACCCGTCGAGTGTCAACACCACGCTGCTTGCACGGTAGTACTGGACGGCCTGCTCGGCAAGAGGGTCCTTCGCGGTGCCGGTGAACGCTACCGGGATCTTGGACGAGTTCGCGTTGAGCAGGCTGGTGCAATTGCTGTTGATCTTGCGGTATCGTGGACACCTTACTATCGCCAGAGCCGTGAAGAGTTGCAGACGACTTGCTGGACGCCGATCCAGTGACCGGGATCGTCGAGCCTCTGCTGCCAGATGATGCTGACGAGCTACCACTGCTTCTACCACTGCCGCTGCTGCCGTGACTGCCACTGCTGCTCTCGCTGCCGCTTTCCGAGCTGTGTCCCGAGCTGGCGTGTCCGCCGCCACCGTGTCCGCCACCACCCTTGGGCTCGGGGACAGGAGAACGCTGACGCAGGAGACTGTCGAGGACCTCTCCAGACGAGGAGGCGTAGGAGGACAGCACGGGGATATGCATAGCGGACGCTGGGAGGAGGGGTGCGTGGACGTGGGGGAGGTGGTCTCGGGTCCTGACAGGGATAAGAGGGTTCCGGGGCAGACCACGAGAGACGGATATGCTGAGAATGCGAAGGGCTTTATAGCACTGCACAGCAGCGCTTAGCCGGAGGATTAGGAGAACGACGACGCAGAGCTCGCTGAAGCCTTATTGCCGGTTCCGCGAAGCAACGCGGCGCTCAAACCGGTTGACTTGGAAGACGGGCGGCGCCGGTGCTAGCTATCGCTGTTGGTGTTGGGATGGAACGTTAGTAGGAGGGAGTGATGCTGTGGCAAGCACTCACCACAATATGTATATGATCAAAGCACACTAATAAGTACGAGGGCGGTGTATCGCACCCGTGTAACTGCCACTGGCTTGAGGCCTGAATAGTCAGGGCGTACAAACATCGCCCCTCATATGTCGCGACTCCGAATGCGACCGTGACATACGCGCAATGTTCGGATGGCCAGTAAGTACTGTAGTTCTGGACTCGGAGGCTTGACACCGAACACAGCGGCGGATCGCGATGCCTGCGAGTGGACTGGGTGAGCGGGCACGGTTGACCTGTAGAATCTAGATACATGGACTTTCGGTAAGCTTGGTTTTGCATCCGTCCGTGATGCGTGAGTGCTCTTGGCCCGGCTCCGAACCTCGAATGCGACTGTGGCCTCCGCGCAATGTTCGGATGTCCGGTAAGCAGGTCTTGACACCGAACACCGAACACAGCGCACAGCGCACAGCGACCCAGTCGCGACGCATGCGAGATCTTGATCTTGATCTTGATCTTGTGGCCCTCCGCTCGTCCGTCGTCTCTTGTGGGGCCTGGGTGAATGGGACTCTGGGAACGGCCGAGCTCTATGTAGTTACGCGGGCTGAGGGCTCTCGATAAGCTCGATTTTGCATCCGTCCGTGATGCAGGAGCTCGGGCTCGTCGACCACTTAGCCCCGGTTGGCGATGAGCCTGCCAAAGTCAATGTCAACGTCGATGTCCTTGAATCACGTTTACGTCGAAGATCGAGGATCGGTGTATCGTATCCTGAGGCTGTATCTGCACTTGCGTAGATCGCAGTGGAAGTCAGCGCATACATGGTCACACACACGCGCGCGCGAGTGTGCGAGGGCGAATGGCAGGGAGCTGTATAGACCATAGACCATAGAGTGAAGATACACTGTACAGCGTTGAAACTTGACACATCAGTGATAGGGTTCGACCGTTCGCCTCTAGCAGAAGACGCCCACCATACGCAAGAGTAGTTAGTATGCCTGCGGCAGTGGCCTAGGGTCTCCGCGAAGGCCGAGCAAGAGATTCAAGAACCAGGAGCTGAAAGCGAATCGGTAGTCTGAAGTGGACCCGGTGGACGTTGAACGCTGATTGTCTCCACAAGCGATGCAGATCGGAGAGCTAGATATAGAGACGACCGAGGCCGAGGGACGTTGTCGCGAATTCGAAGCCGCCGAGGCTCGAGCGACGAGGAGCAGTTGGCAGGGGACCCCGGAGATGTACAGCTGCATTGCCATGAGGATCGCTATCGCGGGGTGTGGGTCCATGTGCATTGTGCAGAGAAGATCGCGGGCGAGGTGCAATCCGCCGGCATCCACGCAGGTCGACGACTGGACAACTCGACAGTTCGACAACTCGCGCTCGACGACGCTCCCGCTGCGTAGGCCCCGTTGTTGAAGCTTGGGGCCTGTGGGGAGATAGTAAGTCATCGTTCCAGTGACGCAGGCCTAGCTGGACTCACATCGGTATGAGTGTGCGACGCATCCCACCTCAGGCCTCAGGAGTCAGGAAGTCGTCGTCCACGACAGACTGTCGCTGTCATGCGCGCAGCAGCGCAATACAAGGCCCGCGGTGTGAGTATGATGTGCGTAAGTGGGGCCTTGAACTTGACTTGTGTTCGGACAGATTGTGGCCAGCGGGGTGCAAGGTTACCGGAGACTGAGACTCCGATCCGCGAACAGCGAGGGTGGTGTCACAGCGACAGCGACAAGAAGACATACGAGCAGTGCGACATGGCGATGATGAGATCGTCATGGATTCGAGCAGTGCAGCTCCCCGCAGTCCTCCTTGTCGTGAGTTCGTTCAACACCGAGTCGTACATAGAAACATCCGTCGTCGCGCGCGCGAGTGCTGAACGAGAACCCGCGGGTGCGCGAGAACTGAGCCTGCGTCGCGTCGGTCGCAGCAGCTCGTGCGCGACTTATCCGCGCATCTTGCTGCCCGCGCGCCGAGGGTGAAACGTCGCGAGAAATGGTGAGCGGAGGGAGAGACGGAGGGCGACGAGCGCTGCAAAGGGACTGATGAGATGATCATGATGGATCAGGCAAAGCCAGCTGTCGCGCCTTCGCAATCCGAATCGTTACATATATACGCCCGCGTCGTCCCCCACATCCGCCGCCACCGCTCCCTCGACCACCACACGCCCCGCAGCGATGAGCAGCACCACCGCGTTGCCCCCGACCCCCCGGTCGCCCGGCCTCCCCAGCGTCGGCGCCCGCCGCAAGGGCCCCAAGCAGCTCCCGACGCTCCCGCTCTCCGCCTTCTCCCCGCCCAACACCGGCACGTCCGAGCGGTTCCCCCTCGCCCCGAGCCCGAGCACCCTCCACCCGGAGGAGATCGTCGACGCCCATGTCATCGCCCCCACCGGCGACCTTTCCAGCTGGAAGGCGCAGGCGGGCCAGAACCTCGGCGGGCGGATAAGAGCCCTCGTCCTCTCCCTGCACGGCGCACAGGACATCGAGAAAGCAATCCAGGAGTGAGTGTCGTCTGTCAAGTTTCTCGCGAGGCGGACTCGGGGTCAGTCGCTTATCTCGCTCTGCACATTGCCCAGTGTCTCCGCGGCGTCGTCCTCCACGCCCGTCCTCGCCATCGCCGTGCCGTTCAAGCTCGAAGACGGCGTGCCCGCCGCGCCCCCGTCGTACCTCGCCCCCAGCAGCTCGTCCAAACCGCCGATCGTCCTCTCCGCCACGTTCTCGACGTCCTCACAGCCCGCCATCGACGCGCTCGCGTGGGCCCTCAAACAGGGCTTCACCGTGAACATCGACATCCAGAGCGACCTGCAGCAGGACAGCGGCTGGGAGTCCTTCGAGGACTTCCTCACGAAGGCGACCGCCAGCCCAGACGCGAAGGGCAAGATCATCCTCTGTGCGTGTCCGTTTTACATCTGCGATGCCCCGTGTCAGATCGCCACTGCGCCGCTGTCACAGCCGTTGGTAACGAGCCAAACTTCTTGGTCAGTCATGACGTGTATGGTGGAGCGGGCACTGCAGTCGAGCGCAGGCCGCTATGTCCGCGGGACGCCTTAGCGCGCATATAGCGAGCAGCTCATAATTCTGTTGACGTTCATCATGGATACCCCAACCAGACATCCTACCTGGGCACCGGGGCTCTCCCTACTTCCTACTTCCTATCGCGCACGCACTAACCCCCCGACCGGACAGCGAACATCCTCCCCCCGCCCGACGACCTCACCATCCCCATCGTCAAGCTCCTCACGCACCCGACGTACCGCAGCTACCAGGCCCACACCGCCTCCCTCTCCCTCTTCGCCAACCTCTTCGTCAACTTCCTCCCCCCCGCCTGGGGCGCGCCCACCCCGCCCACGCCCGCCCCGCTCGCAGACGCACACGCACACGCAGACGCAGAGAAGGCCGCCGCGGACGCGGACAAGCTCAAGAAGGAGTGGAAGCGCAGGCTCAAGATGTACAGTGCGTATCCCCCCCACCCCCACCCCGTCCCTGCCATCGGTAGAACAAGTAGTGAGTGCTGAGTGCTGACTGGGTTCTTTCTGCAGTCGGCCCTGCGATCGAGGCGTTCGGGTTCCAGCGCGTCCTCTTCGGCTCCTCGCCCGCAGCACTCCTCACGGGCACCTCCCCCGCGAGCAGCGCGGGCGACTGGTACGAGCTCGCGCGCGAGTCGTTTGCGGAGCTCGGCGTCGAGCAGGAGGCGATCGACGCCGTCTTTGCGCAGAACGCCAAGGCCGTGTACGGCGCCGAGTCATAGGGCGCGCCGGCCACACTTGTACTTGTACTTGTGCTTGTGCTTGTAGACGCGGCGGACCACTGGATGCTGTCAGTACAGGCGTAAGGGAAAGGAGAGTGTTACTGTTACTGTTTGTTACTGTACGGACGCTTGCTGTATGCTGTATGTTTTGTGACCATGTGTATCAAGCAGGGAACGGAGATGCTATTTATCGGAATATATTGTGCTTTACAGACTTCTCGATACAGGTATATTGGCAGGAACTGCAGAGCGTAGGTACACCACCGATCGAACTCCATACTCCCGGATTTTAGCGATGCATGTGGGCGGAGACCTGTCAAGGTGGTCAGGCCGACGCACTCCCGTCGCAGACGGAGTCGCGAACACTCACAGAATGCAAGGAGAGAACCTAGGTCAACGCCGGGGTGGTCCAGTCGATCCAGTTCGCCTGGTTCCAGGTGACGCCGTTGAACTGGTTGTTCGTCTGGAAGAACGACGTGTTCGCGCTCTGGCCGAGCAAAAAGCGGTCAAAGAACGCGTTCAGCTGCGGGGTGAGCGCGGCCGGCCACGCGCAGTGCGCATGCCCGCCGACCTGCTCGAACCCATGCAGGTCCGGGACGCCGAGCGCCTGCCACACGGTGTGCGCGGCGGTCATGCACCCGAACGAGCTCAGCGGGCTCAGCCACACGTAGTCCGTGTTCTCGAACGAGATCATCGGGCGCGGCGCGACGAGCGCGGCGAGCAGGTGGTGGTCGAACGGGAGCGTGTTCAGGTTGTTCACGTAGTTTGCAAAGTTCGTCGAGAACCACACGTTCTCCGTCACGATCTCCGTCGCCGTCTGCACCACGCTCCCCGAGTCCTGCTCGTACTTGGACAGCCGCCAGCACGCGTCGCCGCCCGAGCCCGACTCCTGCGGGATCGTCAGCGCGACGCGCGGCTCGAGCGCCCCGGCCATGAGCGCGCCCTTGCCGTCGCGCGAGCACCCGGTCACGGCGATCTTCTGCGGGTTGATATTCGCAGCGGGGGTCTGCTCGAGGGCGTCGATGATGCGGCTGACGCCCCACGCCCAGGCGGTCATCGCGCTGGCCGTCGCGCTCTTGCCGTACAGGTTGTAGAAGAGCCCGACACCGCGGCTGGTGCTGGCGTCGTTCTGCTGGGCCATGTCCGAGTTGGCGTATATCATGGTCGCGATCTGCAGCAAATAGTGAGTCATTGATCGTGCTCCGGGTTCTCCACGGGCACGGAGGACTTACCCCAGATGGAACCGGGAGGCTGAGCCCGTCGTACGCAATGACGAGCGGCCACCCACCAGCGGGCGGGTTCCCAGACGGGTACGTGATCTTGGGCGAGAAGTTGATGGAGCTGCCGCCGTTGCTCACGGTGATAGCGAGCGTGCCACTGGTGCCAGACTGGGTGATCTTCGCCGAGACCGACGATGGCTTGCCCGGGAGGGCACCGGCCTCATATCCTTCGATCAGTGAAAGAATCTGTGCGCGCCGACACTCCCAGTCCTCCTTCGTCTTCACTGCGGAACCGTCGTTGAATAGGAAGGGGTTCGGAAGCTTGGAGTTGTTGAAGCCAGAGACGGTGGATGGGGTGGCGCACGAGCCGGGGACAGCAGTGCTCGTAGCCGGGGTAGAGCTAGGTGCACTCGGTGACGTGGTCGGAGCGGGCGTCGTGGTGGGAGCGGCAGTTGTGGTAGGTGCTGCCGTGCCCGGAATACATTGCCTAGCACATAACAATCAGGATGAGGTTGACATCAGCTGACTCTGAGACTCACGAGTAGTACGAGTTCAAGACCGTACACACTGTACCAGACACGCAAGCTGCAACGCTCCGTCAGTAACGCCGGGGCATATGCTGTCAACAACTGAGGCTTACTGGTGGCGCCAGACCAACCGATACCTCCGCATTGTCCTGTTTCCGATGGTCAGCAGGAATCACCAACCAGAATGACAAATGGACATACCCCACACGGGCGACTGTGACTGTGCGCGGGAGACCTGCAGAAGAGCGAAGGCGACGCTGACCGCGGTGAAGAGCTGCATCATGCCAGACGAACGTTCTCCGTGCAGACGATGCTCCTCCACTCCCGCTCTTATATGCAAGAGCAAGCAGGCCTCACGGCCCCCGATGGCAAAGGCCCTCCGAAGAAGTTCCCCAGTCTGAATTGCGCGCACTCAGAACGGCCCGTCTCGCGACATGTTTGCACGTCAACGCAGTTGCGGGGCCGGAACATACGGTTGTCAGTACGAAGCCGCGTGACTGGCACCGCTGCTCGAAGTCGAACACTTCGCGGATGCATCTCGTGCATTTTAGCGTCTTCCGTGTCCGACATTATTGCAGGCGACGTCGGTCTCTGCAGCGGCCTTGGCGTAGTTCGTCATGTTCGCCTTCGTGTATAAAGTACCGGGTCAACACCGGGCACCACCACTGACTTAGCCGAGCACTAATGGCTCAGAAGAAGCAGCGTGGCGAAGAAAAGGGACTGACGCACCGAGGGGCCTGATCAGCCGAGTCGAGGCGCTGGCGAAGGAGTGATGGCCAAGAGAGGAATTTCCCCGAGGACATCATCGAAAGTTTATTCAACCCGGCACCTCCTGACGGGTACGCATGACTGATGAAGCAAGGCAAGCCGCAACGTAAGGCGGTCTTGAGGACTTCGCGCAATACAGCAACCGCTCTTCGAGCACGTGCTTCATGTCCGACGTCGCGGGCGGGCCGCACTATGTATAGGCCTGGGAGGAGAGTGATGGGAGGAGGTCATGGTTCGTGATTCACCTCCTGGACGACAGACACAGGGTGTCCGAGCATTACTCTGAGTTTGTTCCGTCGGAATACTGGAGGAAAGATTCTTGCTGTGCATCCTCCGGCAAAGTCCAGAAGTCGAGGAATACGACCCGGCACTATAAAGTGAATATGAGATGAGTAACTGATAAACGTAGACGGGACGCATCACTCACATGGCAGGTCTTGAAGAGCACACAGTCGTGCCACCGATCCCCCGAAGGTGGTGGAGTCCCGAGCCTGGCGTGGCCTCGTGCCTGGCGTGCGCCGCCGCCGTGAACAACCGTCATGTTCCCAGACCAAGCCACGGTATGACGAACACTTACACATTCGCAAGCACCGCCGTGCGGCATAAGCCATCTGGCGGGATGGACAAACGTTCTACTAATCCGTATCATGAACTGCTCAGAAATCGTGATTATGGTCACTTTGAATACTATTTCTAGATCGTCAGCAGAAGATCTACGGCCAGGGCCGGCTTTCACCGTCGTGCTCGCATGGAGAAGCCGGGTGCAGAATGTCTCGCAGCTCACTGCTGCTTCGCCTCGCGCTCCATCTTGCGCAACGCACGACGACGAATGTCCTTGTGCAGGCGATGCGTGAAGCGGACAAACGCCATGTTCCAGCCAATCACGTTCTGGATGGACACAAGCAATTATCAGCAAAAGTAACGCCACCGCAACAGTCGCAGGTCCTGGTGCGCACCATGATGTAGTCGAGCAGCGCATGGCCCCAATAGGGTGTAACGAGGCCGGGACGATTCGTCCAGAGCGCGCCGCATGGCAGGGTGAGCTTCGAGAGGACGCTGCGGACGAAGGTCTTCGGCATCGGGATGAGTGCGCTTGCGCGGCGGATCTTCGACATGTTCGAGACCTGCGTTTCGAACACTCTGAGATGACAGCCGTGGAAAGAGAAGGAACGGGGAAACGTACGACAAAGTAGGTGTTCACGCACTCGACGTCGACGCCTTTGTCGCGCACCTCCTCGGCGAGGGAGCCCGAGAAGGACGAGACGAACGCCTTCGTGCCGGCGTATGTGCTGAGCATGGGGGACGCAACGCTGCCTCCAGAGAAGGAAGCCATGTTGATGATCAAGCCGCGCTTTCTATGGAGGTCATGAGCTACTGGCGTTCCGGCTCCGAAGGACACACGAGACCTTACTTCTCGACCATGCCCGGGAGTATCATCTTCGTCAGTCGCACGACGGAGCTGACGTTGATGTTGACGATGTCCTCCATGTCCTTGTCGGAGCAGAGATGGAAGTCCTCGGGATAAGAGTAGGACTTGCCCGCGTTGTTGACTGAGATGGTGCATACCGTCAGTAAACCGTACGTCACAAGGGATACGGACGCAAGGAGTGCTCGAGAGTATGCTAAGCATGTTTACTGGGACATCGGTTCAACTAGCGAAGTCGCATATGGTCCACATATCACCGAGACAGTTTGTCAGGGAAGAATCCACAGCGCGCCGAAAGAGGTAGGCAGAACTAGTTCTTCTGCGCCCGGCCGATGCGCCCAATGATACTTTGCAATCCATATCTGCGCATATACACCACGCTGCGTACTGCTCCATGACAGCTGCCCGCCTGGCAGCCCGCCCTCTCGACTTGTATTTCGGGAAACGGGGGATGGACTCGTGCACAAGACGCGGAATGATATACTCACCGAGCACACCGATATCGAGACCTGCCAGTTCGGACCGAAGCTTCTTCCACTGTGCTTCGTCATCGAGCTTGGAGAAGTCCATGGTGACTGCCTTGGCTTGAACCTTCTTGTCGCCAATCGACTTCGACTCTGCAGATTGTGAGCTCCATGCATTGTCCGAACGACACGAACAGACGTACCAATCTCCGTCACCAGAGTAGCCAAAGCAGACGCGTTCCTGGCCGACACGAGAACATTGAAGCCCTTCTGCGCGAGCTGGAGCGCATATTCTCGTCCAATGCCCTCCGACGCCCCTGTCACGACTATACGGACGCGTCGTGGGTACAGAAGCGCATTTTATGCCTAGAAAGTGCTCACCAGCCCATGCGCCCTTCCCAGCACCATACTTCTTCAGCTATAGGTGCATGTAGTGAACAGCTGTAACGCATCGCAAACACGTAGCACGTACGCTCTTGCCCGGGATCACGAACGTCTGCGCGAGCACAAGCAGCGTCTTCAGTGCAAACCTCGCCACAGAGAACCCGCCGACGGCGAGTACGAAGAGCGTGAGCTTCGGGTAGTCCGTCACTGGCGAAGCGGTCAGCGCGCGAAGGCGGGTCGTCGCGTGGACTCACCAAGGACATGGGAGGAAGGAATGGAGACTGTGGACAGGAAAGTCGCCATCGCGCGCGTACCTCGAGGCCAACGAAGAAGTAGACGGAGGGATGTGATGGAGGTCGAGTGCGAAGCCGTGCTCGCTGCTACGCGTGTCGTCAACGCCGGCGCTTCGCTACTTGCCCGCCAGCAATACTTATAACCACCACCACCATCGTCATGTACCTGAGACTTCGACCGTGCTTCAACGATTCAACCATCCAGAGCTCGGGCTTTGCATAGTCGTATATTCTGCATAGCGAACGGGATATTGAGATTGGGTACGTGACATCAAATAAGTAACAGCAATGGCAGGCTACGGCTGACTCTACGAGCAGGTCTGCATGCCGTGTCAGCGCGTCCTGTGCGTACCTACGACTCCTAAAGACTGGAGATTATCTGAAGTGGGTGGAAACAACGTGACTCGTGAATGTGCTTTCACCGGCTGTAGCGCGGTCGAAACCGGTCGAATTGACACGAGGCTGGCGAATGCTCGCACTCTCCTCCCACGTCGGCTTGTCCTGAACACACCACCGTAGGTGAGTATCTGCGCTCTCTCCAGGGAGACGCATGGTCTTTCACTGTCACTTACTGCGTATCTGGGACAGAGCCTTGACGCACTATGCCTCCTAGGCTTCCTGGAGAACTCACGGACCGAATAATCTGGCTCGTATCGGATTATCGAACTATGCTCAGCTGCGCACTCGTATGTCAGGAATGGCTCCCGGGCAGTAGGACGGCGTTACTCGATTGCGTCCGCCTCAATCGCAAACCAGGGTACGATTCGTTCATCAAATACGTCCTCAGTTCGGAACACATGTATCCCTACCTCCGCACCACACGTGCCATGTGGATTGACGATCGTCTGGCCAGCGGGAGCCTGGTCCTCACGGAGCAGCCATGGTCCTATCGTACCATTCATGAATTTTCAGGCCACTTCCCCAAGCTGGAGCATCTCAGATTGTCGCACATCGACTGGAACTCGCCGAAGCATTGGCAACCCCATCCCAGCGTCCACTTGGCGATCCGTGGCTTCACCTCTCTGCGGAAGTTGGAATTGATGTGGTGCCAGTTGCCTTCGTGGCATACGCTGCGCAGACTTGT
The DNA here is from genome assembly GCA_004369055.1 of Polyporus arcularius HHB13444. Classification (NCBI taxonomy): domain Eukaryota; kingdom Fungi; phylum Basidiomycota; class Agaricomycetes; order Polyporales; family Polyporaceae; genus Polyporus; species Polyporus arcularius. The sequence goes on from ML211340.1 coordinate 10,935, forward strand.
CATGGCGCTGTCACCTTCCTTGACGTTCCTCACATTGTTGAATGTGTCATGTCCCATTCCCCGTGGAGATGCGCCAGCCCTCGTCTATCACGCTACCGCTTCCTTGCATGAATTCGAGCTTATAGGTGCTCCGAGTATATCTGGTAGTAATCGCGGTCTCGAACCCTTCCTGCGCTGGCTCTCCTACTCGTGTCCGTCTAACTCGCTCCGTCGGCTGGTTTTTATGGAGCCTAACCTGTCGACCGAATACGGAGTGATCCTAACAAGGATAGTTCCGGGGCTCGTCGAGCTCTATATAATCACTTCACCAGGTAAGTGTCAATAGAAAATTGCACCCCGCTCCGACTTACCCGCTAACATGCCTTCATTGCAGCTTCGCTGCGCATCTTCCCCTTTCACGAGCTGAGAAGCCTGCGGGTGCTCGAAGTGGGAATGCGGGGTGTGGCCCTGGGTCCATACTGGAAGGATCTCTCGCACTTACTGCCCGACATTCCCTCCCGGATCCGTTCTATCGCCCTCTACGTGATGATCAAGAGACCGCCGGACATGGCGAGGGAGGACGAGTCGCTGTCGGACTGTCCACCTTTCGAAGACGATGGGCTGGAGCTCCTAGACCCTGTCCTACAGGGCGACAACTTCCACAGCCTCGAACGAGTCGAGGTCAGGTTGCACCCGTCCCACGAGTCATACGATTTGGCCGACATGCAGGCGCGCGTCATCGGGTTGGTTCAGCGCAAGCTCCCGTCTGTCGTCTCTCGGGGTATCCAGGTGGCGGTTAGTTTGGATTTGAGGTATGTACACTTTTCTCGGACGTCGGCACATGCTCCGGCTCACATGTCCCACCGTCTACAGTGGGAGCTTCGAGTCGTACGCGGTGCCTTTTCTACTCGATAAGGCTGCCAAGTCGGTCACCTCATAATTCATCAACAGCACCGTCGCAGTTAGGACGGCGCCCTGACGGCTGATTGCTGAGGTTCGGATACGTGGCACTTGGCGGCCCACGCGATGTCCTGCGTTAGACCAGACACTCAATACATGAATAACGACCATCACTTCCTGACATTCACTTTATGTGTATCGGGCGACCTTTCATCGCTATTGTACATCTGGGTTTGAGCGCGCCTCTGCGTGCTGACAGTGAGGTACGTGGCATAGGTTCCAACTAGGGATATGCGCAGACATAGAACGTGAACACGAGGAACAGCTGCAGTTTCCACCCACGAGACCTGCTGCGTACGCTTCAAGCGTCCGCGAACTTGAAGTCTGAAAGCTCTCCGAGAGAGTCTCCGCCCTCGCTTTCGTTCTTGCCTTTGGTGACCCAGCGGGGGTTGAGGGTAGAGCTGATAGAGCCGAACACCCGCGCGAAGGTGAGCGTGCGAACGGGTGCGGATTCGGTGAAGAGGAAGGTGTCGTCGCCGTCGAGCCGCATATCCTGGGATTTGGCCTCCTGCAGGTCGAGCAGGAAGCGAGAGATGAGGATAGTGTTGAGGCTGCGTCGTGAGATAGCATGGGAGCTGAATGAGATGTCTAGACGGCATGAGGGTTCGAGAACAGCGACGTACGGAGGAGCGAACGCGACAAGCCATCCCACAACTCCGTTCGTCTCTGTCTGATGCGACGTCACAACGCACGAGTGAAGTATGTAAGGGAACCGAGCTTACCCCGCCAAGGTTGAGGAAGAGCTGGAGACTGTTCATGATAGTTATCGCTCTGTCAAACCAACATTTGTAAGTCGGGGGCGAGATTGCACAGTTGGGTTAATACGGACACAAAGTATAGCACTCCTGTTAAGCACCTCAACTGGTGAACGACGTTCGTTTAGGACGACGCGGACGAACGCACCATTCCACAGCATGATATCCGACAAGGACCTGCGCTTCCGAACGCGTATGGAGTTCATGGCTACATTGGCCACGGAGCCGTGCCGGAGGGTGCACAATGTGATGATGACGAGGATGATATCGGCGACCACTAAACCTCCCCGCGATAAGACAAGGACTGTGGGGTTGGGGTCATATGGAGCAAGGGCCTCGGATCTAGTTCATACGTACAGCTAAGGCACCGAAGTCAGCATTCAGAGTGACTCTTCACGCTTCATGAGGACGACGCACAGCGTGTGGATGTTCGTAGCCATGGGGAGAGTGGCTTTGTAACACCCGATGAGGGGCCACGTTGCCCCGAATGTGTATATGATCAAGTCAGCCTGAAGCGCGGAAGTAAGTACGCGATCACGAAAAGATAGATATAGACATGGAGCTGGAACGCACAAGGTTGACGGCTACCGGAGCGAGAGATAGGACGAAGACGAGGACTCCCCAAGTCCATCGCCTAGTCAGCGCGAACGCCCGCATTCCAGAGAATACTGGTTGGAGCATGTGTTGATTAACAGCGTACTCCATGAGAAGGTATACGGACCTGCGAATGGTATGTACTCAAGTGCTTCCATCGCGGCCCATGCCTTGGTGACGGCATCGCAGCTACACAACCGTGATATACCGTGAGCTAGTGACTTCAACTAGGACAGCTGGATGAGGATCACCTCTGGTCCGTGTCAGCATGAGTGAAAATGATGCAGTGACGGAGGCAGCGTACCTCTTGATTGAGAGTGGGGATGTACTGCGCGAAGCCCAGAATGTTGACCAGAAGCCCCGTGCATCTGACAGTGAAGTACAGAATGGTAGCACCTGTGGACCGCCCAGTCCAGAAGAGCTGGGCTTCGCGGCCCAACGTCAAGAGGATGTCGTACGCAAGGACGGCTGTGATCGAGACATGAGCATGCCCCAGCCAGGAACCGCGATATAGGTGGCGGTGAGCCACTTTACCTGTTGATGCCGCGTATACGTACTTCTGATCCTGACTGTAGTATCAGTGATGTCAGCATCGGAGACCAGCTGTAAGCAACAGGGAGTGCGACTCACACGATGGCGTAGATCGAGATGGTGCTTGCAACAGCGTCGGCCATGGTGACTTCCTGGCACCCCGAACCAGAGAGTGAGAGCAATCGTCACCCTGTCTTATATCCTCTGGTTATCATCTACTGCGTCCTGACAAAGTTTGTGAGGCGTCAACTCCTCCATCGCTGGTCGGTCATATGTCGCTAGTATCCACAGGCGCGCCTTGAGGGCTATGAGCGAACTACTAGAGTTGTGATCAGCTCCCACAGAGCCGCAGGCGGTCTGCGGTGCAACAGCGGTGATAATATAGTTGCGTCAGGGTGAAGATTGACTGCCTGTACATGTTGAGACTCTGCACTCCCACCGCCGTCCCTCGCCCGAAAGCTGGCGGGTTGAAGAAGCTTGGTCTGAATGCGCCTCCATCATCTGCGCGGAGATCCTCATAAGCGTGAGCAAGATCCTCATCAGCGCGCAGACGAGACTCAAGTTGGAGAGTTCATCAGCTCAAGACCGCGGTCACGTACGGACTCGGCGCTCGAGGACATGGGACTGTCGACGTCGGGGCTTGCTGCAAGTTCCCCGGTCGCATACCGGATTACCCAAGGACAGCAAGTACAAAACGCTAGATCAGCTGAATATACTTACGCGGGGAGCAACGAGTCAGGCGCATGGTCGTATGCGGACAACTCGCGATCGCTGGGCTATGATGCCGCGACTTACGGTAGACCAGGAGCTCATTCCGGATAGATATCCCCCGCGCGAGCTAGGAGGTGCGTGGCATCGAACTGCGGGAGTGCGGCTGCCGCGGCGGCAGAGGAGGAGGAGTGTCAATTTGGATGCACACGCACAGTCAACGATAGGAATCGTATGGAAGGGCTTACCATCGCAGAACTTGCAAGCCCTGGCTTACCTGGGAAGGGGTAGGTCAACAGGTGGTCTCGTACATAGTCTGGTTACGAGACCAGAAGGAGGAGTGTCAGTGTGTACACGGTTGTGGATCACTTGGGGCAGCTTCGACCAGTACATAGATGTCCACGTCGAACATCCGTCCAGCTGCCTGCAGCGCCGATGAGGAGGGTAGCGACAAGATCGTTCGTGTGGCGGCGCTTGGACGAATTCCCTCTCTCACGCCGACCACCATGAACAAGGGCAGTGTCACCTTGACCGCCGCTGCACTACCGCCCGGACTCGAAGCATTGACCACCAGCACGGTGCCCGCCCCCTTTACACACTCTTCGGCGTCGGTATTCCCCACGGAAGTCTATGAGGAGATCATAACCTTCATCTCCGAGGATCCCATCGATGGCAAGGCGAATTTGTACTGCTGTGCGCTCGTCTCCCGTATGTGGCTCTTCTGGTCACAACGCTGTCTCTATCGAGTCCTCGACTTTACAGGTGAAGCAGCGGACGAGTTCCAACAGATTGAAAAACTGCTCCGTGCTCTGCGAGATATCCCTCATCTCGGCCTGCGCATTCAAGCGTTTCGCTTCGGAGTAGTTTCACACTCCTCCCTTCGCACTTACGACGCTTCTCGGGCGACCCTCATGCACCTATGGCCTATCATGGTCGCGGGAAGACTACCGAACCTTCGCGAACTCGGCTTCGCGGAGGGAGGGTTCCAAGACACATGCAACCTCAACGCCTCATTCTTTGCATCGCTGACGACGTTCCGCACCGTGACGACCCTGCGCCTCACCATGATGGGCTTCTCCTATGTTCGCTTCATGCGTTTGCTATCTAGTCTGCCTTCACTGGGAACTCTCGCCATGCACAAGCTTGAATGGAACGACTTGGACCGTTCATTCCCGTCGGAGTTTGTAGGGCCCCGCCGTCCAGATATTCGCATGCTGCGGATTCTTGATAGGTCGGGCCTGCTCTTTGGCTATGATTGCCCGGTACGTCTGCCATTGATACGTGATCGCACCGAAAGACTCACAGAGATTCACCTGTTCAAGTACAAGGCCAGCTATGCCAGACGTCTATGGCAAATCATGGGCTCGTTTCGAGAGACGATGGAAGTCTTGTCCCTCGACTCTATCACGTTATACGGGCTGCACGATCTCTCAGCAGGTGACGTACTCTCAAGCGTCATCTAGTCTGAAGCTAATCTCTTCGTGCGAATCAGCCCTTCCGGGCGATTTCCCGGCCATCCGCTTTCCCCGACTGTGCACCTTAACTCTAGGCTACGACTTCATGGCATCCGGGTACGCTCGTTACACGACGACGGCGGGGTTATATGACTTCCTTCATCGACTGCACATGCCCTGCCTCCACACCCTCAATTTGGTACTGCACATCACCCCAGGATATCTGCAACACTTCTACGAGGTCCTGGAATCAGGCTCGGTGCCAGTGTCCTATGATGACGGCTCGGATGTAATCATAGATCTAACCCCGGAGTTCCAGACCTATGCGGCCGCCTTTCCATATCTGCGCGCTCTGAACGTCTTGTATCTGGTGTATCCACCCCTAAACTCCACCGCCCCAGAGGAGCTGCAGAAACTCGCGACGGTGGACAGCAGTGTCGCGTCTGCATCGGGGGATGCCGAGGCCCATCTCATATACCGGTATCTCGCCTTACAGGAACCGTGGAAGACCCGAACGTCGACTCCGTCCTTGTACGAGCGCGGTATCTTGACAATCCGGGCCACCGAACTGAACTGTACGTATCACCTGCCCTCTCATATGTCAGCGCTGCAATCGTTGGACTTCAGACTGACCCATCAAACCTCTGCATACAGGGCAACACGAGTCCACCCCTCCTCGTCTCGCTGTAACTCAGTGGAAGTACCATATCTCAACCGAGAGGCCGACCGTCTCCTCGCTTTATCAACTCGAGTATGACGAGGACATCGTCGACGTTCTTCTAACACTGTGACGTCGACAACTTGGGGCTACGAGCGGCACTGCAGGAGCATTTCTTTGTGATCGAGACTTTCACAACATTGATTGTGTGGCTATGAAACGACCAGACCGGCCGAGATTACTCGTTCTTCCACACATAGAGCCTCTCCACGCCACCGCACTGCTCCGGGTCGCCGAACGGCCCAGGACACTTCAAGTCGCACTCGGAGCGGTCCACGTCGACCGCGCCCGGAACCAGCCCGAAGCTGCACTGGCACTCGGCCGCATCCTCGATGCCGGCCCACGGGAGGCCGATGTGGCCGCAGTACTTGAGGCAGTTGGTGAACAGGTTGTCGTTCGTGTCAAACGTGTGGTGCACGACGGGGTCCGCGAAGGCGGGCGCCGTGGGCGTGTCGACGAAGCACCCTTCGAACCCCCAGCCCCCAGACGCGAGCGCGGGAGACTTGTACAGCTGCGGAAGGACGGACGTTCAGTACGGTGCGGGGGTACGACGCTGACGCCTGCGCATACCTGGATCCTCCACGCGCCGCCGCAGGAGAGGCTGGCGTCGCCGGTGCACGCGAAGTTGCAGTCGCTGTTGAGCGCAGAGTCGAGCACGCTGCTGGCGATGCCCGACCCGCAGTGGCACTCGTTCCCGTTCTCGACGCCCGCGTAGATGAAGTTCTGCGCGTCGCACGACTCGATGCAGGACGCGGCGGTGAGGTTGGGCAGGACGGTGGTGACGACCCCCGTGATGACGCGCGAAGGGATGTCGACGGCGCACGGGATGAACGTCGTCCAATTGAGAGGAATGGGGCCGGGGTTGAAGGCGACCGCGAGGACGGTGGGTGCCGCGAGGGAGGCGAGGATGGAGAAGGTGATGAGCTTCAACATGGCTGAGTAAATTGGATGCGCTTGTCGTCTGGTCCTCGTATTTATGCAGACTCGGTGGGCTCTCGACTGCAAAGCAAGTGGTCCGGGCAGCCCATGGAGTGACAGTCCGTTGAGAACGCAGTGGGCAGTAAGCACGGAGTCCCTGAGCGGTACATCGGCTGATGTGTATGTTGTCCATGAGAACTCGAGGTGCAGTAGGACAGCAGGGCGGGCCCTAGGAGTTGAAGGAGGCTCACTAATCTTGACAGGGCACGATAGCTAGGCACGTCGACAGCCGGATGGGGCAAGGATATGACATCGGAGCAAGAGTAGGCAGAGCAGCGGCAAGGCGATCCGGACGGCCCATCAGACCGAGGGCGAACAGCCAGAGTAGGCAGCCTTAAAACCGAGGAGATCAAGGTACGTCTGATGTCGTGCGTTGTGGATGTCTTCCGTGAGATATACCATAGTGTCTTCGTAAATTGAGTAGTTCCTGCCAAGGAGACTGTTGACAGCGAGGACCGACCAGCAGAGGAGGTTAGCTCCACATATAGGCGAGGCCTGACCGGGCGAAGTGCTACACTCAGATAATAGCAGTACTTTTGAAGTGAAACCTGCGCGATTGACAGCTCTCTTTGCGACGCTGTACGAGTTTTCTTGCCACGATGGATGAGCTCTGTACGATGACCCACTGGAAGCCCTCTGGCACTCGTAGATAAACTGCGAACGCGACCCAAGTCAGATTGAGAAAACAGGAGATGTGCGCACAACGTACCTTCTTGTAAGTAAGGAAGTCAAAGCGTAGTACTCGTCGTTTAAAAGGCAGTCTTGTGCTCACTGCTCGTCAGGGACGCGGCCCAAGATCGAGTCATTCACGTCGCTAAACTTGTTCTAGAGGCGCGACTTGCGGGCCTACGCGTCGCCCTCGTACTTGACGGGCTCGTCGACGGCGGCGCGCTGGCGGAGGTCCTTGACATGACGTTCAGCCTCACCGTCATGTCGTCGAGGTGAACCTGCGCGACGAGGGCGACGTGATCAAGAGAAACAGAGAACGAGGCTGGTAGGACGACTGGGAGAGGCTCGCCGTCTTGGTCTACGATCAGTGCGCAGCGACCAAACGATGTCTTCGAGCCCGCCGATGGCGACGTCCAGAGTCCATGAGACGACGACAAGACGACGAGAGACGACGAGAGAGGGCATGGAGATGACGTCGAGGCCTGGGCTCGTCACGCCACCGAGGTTCGGCTAAATCCGGTTCCCCAGGTTGATAAGCCTCGCAGCGCGCCCGCCTTTGGCCTCCTCTCTCTCTTCAACCACCATCTACTCTGTCCATACATCTCATCCATCTTCCACACATTCATGTATGTCGGCGTCGTCCACGCGCTCGAGGTCATTGCTCACAGCAGCGTCGCCCATATAGCATGCAGATCTTCGTAAAGACCCTTACCGGCAAGACCATCACCCTCGAGGTCGAGTCCTCGGATACCATTGACAATGTCAAGGCAAAGATCCAGGACAAGGAGGGGTGAGTCACTCGATCGCCTTGTGTATGCGGGTGGCGTGCTCACCGTGGTCGCCACCGAACAGCATCCCTCCCGATCAGCAGCGCCTGATCTTCGCCGGCAAGCAGCTCGAGGACGGCCGTACTCTTTCTGACTACAACATCCAGAAGGAGTCTACTCTTCACCTCGGTATGTGTCCTTATATGCGTTGCCACACACCTTCGTTCCTCATTGCCGATCCCTTTCCTCAGTGCTCCGTCTTCGCGGAGGCATGCAGATCTTTGTCAAGACTCTGACTGGCAAGACGATCACCCTCGAGGTCGAGTCCTCGGATACCATTGACAACGTCAAAGCCAAGATCCAGGACAAGGAGGGCATCCCGCCTGACCAGCAGCGCCTCATCTTCGCTGGCAAGCAGCTCGAGGACGGTCGCACTCTTTCCGACTACAACATTCAGAAGGAGTCAACCCTCCACCTTGGTACGTCGTCGTCATTGTCGCGTCACTTGACATGTATCTGAATGGGTCTTCAGTCCTTCGTCTTCGCGGAGGCATGCAGATCTTTGTCAAGACTCTGACCGGCAAGACGATCACTCTCGAGGTGGAGTCTTCGGACACCATCGACAACGTCAAGGCAAAGATTCAGGATAAGGAGGGTATTCCCCCGGACCAGCAGCGGTTGATCTTTGCGGGTAAGCAACTGGAGGATGGCCGCACGCTGTCCGACTACAACATTCAGAAGGAGTCGACCCTTCATCTCGGTAAGTTCAATGTCGTTTCCATCACTCGCGGTGTCTAATGTTTGCATCGTAGTCCTTCGTCTTCGTGGCGGAATGCAGATTTTCGTCAAGACCCTCACGGGGAAGACTATCACGCTGGAGGTCGAGTCGTCTGACACGATCGATAACGTGAAGGCGAAGATCCAGGACAAGGAGGGTATCCCCCCGGATCAGCAGCGTCTCATCTTCGCGGGCAAGCAGCTCGAGGATGGCCGCACGCTCTCGGATTATAACATCCAGAAGGAGAGCACCCTCCACCTTGTCCTCCGCCTTCGTGGTGGTCTCTGAGCGTTGCTCGTCATGGCCTAGTCGGTCATTGTTCGGATTGTTATGTTGTCACGATCATGGATGTATCACTGTACCAGTAATGTGAATTCGTTTGGATGGTGAAGCTATCGGTCAACTTTACAGCGCGCATCGTCAAGGTATCGAAGCACACTTCAGATCGCCGGCTTGCCGTGAGTCCATGAATAATGTCAGCGTGCAAGGTTGCTCGTGTCTGATCATCAGTCTGGGGCAGCATTGCCGGCTTCGAGCTGCGTCATGTAAGTACTTCCCATTCGTGCCTAGTAAGTATGCCTACGACACCCTTTGACTGTTTGTGGTCACACAGACAACAACATCCGACGGCGAGACGGCGACAGTCGAGTCTGGGTGCACATGACACCGCGTCCCTCGGAAAGCTGACAGAGCCAGGGCTTCCCGCTCCAAATTATATGGAATAGCAGGATGATGTCGGACGAACGGTGCGGACAGACAGTCTCTGTCATCGATATGCGTAAGTTCTGTCTCGTTAGCACGACTCGTCCATCTGCGACTGAACGTTAACCCGGTAGGACGACGTCCGTGAACTCTGCACTCAACAACGTCATGCTCGGTGCCGTGGAAGCGATGCGGACGGTGCGCGAGCACCATCGAGTGATCCGCGGGGCGTTGACAAGGAAAAGATAACGAGAGTCGCTTGGTGCGATGTCTGCTTCTCTCGGGCTGATTTGCCTCGCCGCGATGCGTGCTCTGCGACTGCGCACGCAGGTCGATGTGTGGAAGTTGGGTCTATTAGCACGGTATGTCTTGCTCCCGGGTCTAGTCGAGCGGTTGCGCTGACAGCGTTTCTTGCGTCCAGGCTAAGGACCGCACCCGGATATAAGGCAGGCACCACAAGCTCTGGGAGCCAGCAGGCGACCCTCAGGCATCGAAGCCTGACTTCCCTACTACCGTTCCCCACTAAGAGACAGCATGACGTTCGCCACTCTTCGCGCCCTCCACACTGTCATCGGGGATGCCCTTGCCGAGATGGAAAAGGTGTATAGGGCACAGCCGGGCGACCGCCCGCTCGACTACCCGTCTCTCGACGTCCCATTCTACAAGAACGCGACACACGCCCCCGAGGCGGAGGCTGCGGAGAAGCTCGCGTCGGACCCCGTTGTCGTCGTTGCGGCGAGCCATATTGTCGCAGCGTGCGGACAGCTCGCTGCGTCGGTGCACAGGCCGTTCTTCTCCCTCGTCGAGGGCGCGAAGGCTGTGAGTACTGCGTGCCGGCGGATGTCCTTGGTTCGTGTGAGCTGATTGATTGGCGCATACAGGAGCACGTCACCGCATGTCTACAATACTTGGAGGCGTCGAATACTGTCGAGATCCTGCGCGCTGCGGGTCCAGAAGGGATGCACGTCGACGATATCGCTCATCGCATCGGCGAGCTGAGCGAGGCGAACGATGCAAGCGCACGCGTCGATGGGAGCAAGCTGAGTACGCAGTCTGCGGATCCGTATCCGGCTGCACCTCAGGGCACTGATCAGTTTCCCGTCGTTAGGTCACATACTGCGGTTGCTCGCGACGTACCACTGGCTGCGGGAAGTCCGGCCGGATGTGTTCGCCAACAACCGTCTGTCGGCGCTGGTGGACTCTGGGAAGACCCCGGAAGAGCTCCGCGCAGCGTATGTCCCTCTAGTTCTACCCGTCCAGGTGACCACGCACGCTGACTCTCTTGCTGACTGCACAGCCCGGAGAAGAAATACGACGGCACAGACGGGCTGGCGGCCTTTGTGGCCATGTGGTTAGTCTCACAAGCTCGCTCGTTCGCAGCCGAGCCTAACTTCCGCTGACAGCGGAGACGAGTTCTTCAAGTCCTCAGCGTACATGGCGGACGCGCTCCTCCCGTGGACCGAGCGCGCGACGTCTCTGCGCAAGCTGTCGAACAAGGATGGCGCTGGGGCGACCTCACTGACGGTACGCGAGCCGAAGTACGAGACCCCGTTCAGCTTCGCGTTCCGCACGGAGTTGGGCTACTTTGACTGGATGGAGCTTCCGGAGAACAAGGGCCGCCTGGCCGAGTTCGGGCGGGCGATGACTGGGGCGAGGTTGTGGGAGGTCGCGGAGAACGTCGTCGACTCGGCAGGTACGACATGCACCAGCAACGAGAAGTATAGTTGGCTGACTGTGCAATCCTCTTGCACTGCACTGCAGCTTTTCCCTGGAACGAGCTCCCCAAGGACTCCGTCGTAATCGACGTCGGCGGCGGGGTCGGATCCACGTCGGTCGTACTCGCGAACGCGTACCCGCACCTCCGGTTCGTTGTGGAAGATAGGAAACAGGTCGTAGACATTGCTCCCTCTGTGAGTCTCTCCTAAGCATGCAATATCTCATATGTTCTGACGAAGTGCTCGTCCGTAGATCTGGGGCTCAACGCAGCATGCCGAGTTACTCGCGTCGGGACGCGTTAGCTACCTCGCACAAGACTTCTTCCAGCCCCAGCCGCCCCATATCGATATCGCCGGGGTAGGGACTGTGTCGTTCCCCTCTGTCTATCTCGTGCGCGGATGCACGCACAACTGGCCGGACCGCGACGTGCAAAGGTACATACTAATTCATCGAAATACAGACACAACGCGGTGTATTCGCGTGAACCTGAATCCGTTGTCTTCATTTGTAGGATGCTCCGCCTCCTCCGGGATTCCGCAGGCCCGACTACGAAGCTCCTGCTGGTGGAAGTCATCCTTCCATTGGCCTGCTACGACGACACCGAGCTCGAGGACGCCGGGGCAGCGCCACCCCTCCCCGGCGCGGAGCGCACGCTCGCGCCTGCAGGGTCCCCGCTGCTCGCTAACCTGGGCAAGGCGCATGCGAGCGAGTATCTGCTCGACATCTCGGTAAGCCTCCCGATCATGCAGTTCTGTGCGGCGTGGAGGTCAGGTACATACTGACGGGTCGGTGCTCACGATCGCGCCTTCATTATGTCCAGATGATGGCCGTGCTCAACGCGAAGGAGCGGACGCTGCGGGAGCTGTCGACTCTGGCGCTGTCCGCGGGATGGAAGGTGTCGAGAGTCACCCGCGCTCAGGGCTCTCTCTGGGCCTATACGACCGCGGAGCCCGCCTAATGGTAAGTAGTAGACGACAGGAAGTACGGGCGAATTCAACTTCGCAGATGTGTGCCACGGAGTTCAAGTTGGTCCGGAGGTCGAGGCTTGCGCGACTGCTAGTGCGTTCAATTCACCTTCGCGATCATGCATGGGATCAGAGTGTCTCGCGTCATGCCTGTGGATGCGCTCGCTGTTCGCTGCTGTTCGCATTCATTCTACGGGTGCTTGAATCAGGACAAGGCGGCAGTGGCGGCGGCCTGTGGCGCCCCGCACTTGGGCGGCTTTCTTTTTTGGGCGTCATATATGTACGGTGTTGTCCACGGAAGATAGTTTCTCCTGCCACTTTCACCATCTCAGCCATCCCTTGCAGGGCAGCGAAGATGTCTATTCTCCGTATGCGCTCATGAGGATACAGATGGCGAGAATACTCCGGTGCATGGAAGAGCTCATTTTGTAGGCAGGCATGCATGCAACGTTCGAGCACTGATGCGTCGTCATGTTTTAGACTCTTGAGTCTCCAATCTCTATGTTGCCATTCTTAAGCACAGTGTGCGAGGCGCGGGAGGCAATACGAACTTCCGTCGTTGTCAATCCATCCCCAACGCGTCGCTTCTTCCGAAGCTACCATGCTCTCGGAGCAATTTTGCTGCCTGCCCTTGCCGCGTGAGTGTTGTTCCTGCGCTCACCCCGCACCCGGTTCTGATCTTATATATCGACTCCCGGCCGGTCACTCCAGTCATCCACAAACATCCTCCTGCCCTGACCCCTGTATGACAGGTTCTTGGACTGTGTCGAGCCTGGCGAATAGATGAACGAATACAACACGAGCGAATCGCGATGGAGCGGTGATATTGCACGTCAGCGCTCTCATTCAGGTCCCTTGTCGTCAGTGGCCAAGCGCCTCCGACTCCGGAAGAATGGACATCCAGGACAACCATTGGTTGTCACATCCAATCGACATCGAGATCGGGGCTCTCGGCTTCTTGTTGGACGTTCGTTTCAACCGGCTAGATGCTCCGCCAGATGGTACGCTATGCTCCATCGGGCCTGCCATGCCGCGGGATGCAACCGTTTGGAATGAGCTTCGACGCCCACAAGTTGAGATCTTTCATTTAGCGGGGCCGGGCGGTGGTGGTACTTCTTCTCTCTCCTCGTTTGCTCATCCTGCTCTCTGCCTGCGTCCCGCCTGCTTTCTCGCTCTCCGCCTCGCAGCTTGCATGCACAGGTCCTCCGGCCTCGACGACGTTCATTTCCGCAGCCATGGTTGAGATCTCGGAGAGCGACCTCAAGACCAGTCTCGGTGCTCTCATCCTAGGAGGGATGGTCTGCACGGGGTACGTTCTAAATCCTCCTACCCTCCACGGCGATGGTTCTTGACGTCCACCGGCCCTCCAACGAAGACTCACGGGTGTGGTGGCCATGCAAACTACGCTGTACTTCCGTCTGTTCTCGAAGGATCAGTTCACCACCAAGCTCAAGGTACGTTGATTATTACGCTTCCCAGTATGTTCCCTAATTGTGCGTTCCCAGGTTGCATCGGTAGCGTGAGTGCGATCCTTGGCCTCCCAATGCCATCCCCCTTCTCACTCTGGCAGGGTAGCATCCTGGATTTGCTTCACACGGCCATGGTTGCCACGGCAAATTACATGTACTTTGTGAACAATTTCGGGGACGGAAAAGTGACTGATAACGCGTTCTGGTGAGTTCTCCTGTCTCTCGTTCACTTCCGAGTCCTTATTTGTGCACGCTCAGGGCTGTCGGAGTAAGTGAACTCGTCGACGCACCTTCGTACATTCTGACGATGGCTGCCCCTGCCAGATCTCCATAGCGCTCACGGTGAGTTGCTCACGCTCTGTCATCGGTTATTTTCCGTCGCTTACATTGCCGTAGGCCGTGCTTACTGTCATCGTTCACTTGTGAGTGCGTTGGGCCCGGTCCCCGCGGGATGTTACTCACCGTAACCGGTGTAGCTTCTTCGTTTTCCGCCTCTTCAAGTGTGAGTACAATCCTCTGACTGCCAAAGAGACTCGCAGCCACTAAGCGTCATTCATCAGTGAGCAAGGGCAACTATTGGATTACCGTGCCAATAGTAAGTTCCCTCGGATGCGTTCTACCACACGGTTTCAACGCAGATGTTGACTTAGTGTACAGGCCGTCCTCGCGGTTGCGCGCGTGGCCGCGGCCTTTGGTACGTGCAGTCCTCACATCATCACGACCGCGACTCACGATTCATGCCCGAACAGTAACGACTGTGGAGTTGTGAGTACGCTCAAGTATCGACGATCCATGCTCCTGAGCTTTGCGCGCAGGATACGGCTGGGAAGCTTCTATGAATTCGGTGTGCACTTCCGAGTGAGTCATAGCCTCGTCTTCGGCCGGTTCCGCCACAACTGATTGTGCCTCCAGTGGGTCTTCACCCTCGGCCTTGTACTATCATGCGTGGTCGACGTCCTCATCACCGCCGGGCTCTGCTTCTTCCTCCGTAGGAATCGCACCGGTAGCGGAAGGTACGGCGCCCCATCCGTACATATTGCGTGCTTCGCGCTAACTCTCTCCATGCGCAGGTTCGATCACATCCTCGACTCGGTCACCCTTTACACGGTCGAGAACGGACTCCTCACATCGTGCGCGCCACATGTCCTGTGCATCTACCGCCTCAGCTAATTGCATCCTCTGCAGCGTGACCACCATCGTTTCCTTGATCTTCGTGAGTACCCCGATTGCTATCTATATGAGAGGCACATGGCAGAAAAGGCGCAAACGCTGACTGCGTCCCGTTTTGCCTTCGTCCCCTTTGTCTCATCCAGTGGCTCGCGAAGCCTCATGTCCTGGTCTATCTCGGGCTTCACTTCGCTATCAGCAAGCGTGCGTACTTCATTTCGATCTTGTTCGGGGCTCGCTCATTGAGATCCGGCCTGTTATCCTCACATCCAGTCTACGCAAATTCGTTCCTCGCTTCGTACGTTCCGATCTCCCCCTTACTGTCGGCCTGTTAAGACAACGGCGACACCACCGTGGACGATCCCTGACCGAACGATTCCATCTCCTCAGGATGAACGCACGTAAGATCCTGCGAGCTCAGTCCCAGTCGCAATCAGGTAGCGGCCACCGCCTGCCCGTCATCTTCACGAGCCGCATAAGACGACACACGGTGAGCACACTACAGCGTCCGCGCGTACGTATAGTTCGTCAGCTGACACCGACTGTGTGTAGGGACAAGTCGACTTCGGCACGGCGGTTAGTATTACTCCGTTGTCGTCCGCAATGAATCTCGTTCGCGCCCGTTCTCCGCTGACGTTCCGCATTCGACAGGTGCAGATCACCGTGGACAAGACCATTGATTACGGGACTGGCGAGTCGCCGGAACCTGTCTCGAACGATCGGAAACACGAGCGAGACCACATCTCTGGTGTCTGAGACCCAGAGATGGCTGGTGGCCACGCCCTGCCGGCGTTACCCAACCTCAGCATCTGTCGCTCCCTTTTACCGTTTCCTATCCTATGTTCCTTGTTGTTGATGTACTATGGTGTGCTCCCGAACACAGTGCTGTGCTTATATACTCCCTCGCTTCACCTCCTCACCGATCAGATCCCCAACACGCGCGTAGCTCACGCACATTCGGAAGGTCGGCCGCTGGACGGCTGCGAGATCGGAAATGGCCCCACGGTCGCCCACCACGCAGCCACCTGCCTGCTGAGATCGGACGTCTACCGCTGGCTTTTTGGTGAGCCTCGAGGCTCGGGGGCGTGTTGCGTGATAGCGTGTTCGCATCTGAGTTGGAGCTTCGTCAGACCCCCTTACGACACATCTGCCTATTTGAAGGCTGTGTTTCCCCTTCATCGTTCGGATTGCCTGAACGCGCTGCCACGATTCGGTGCATCTGATACGTCACGGTACGACCAGTGGATTCAAGTCGGAGGAAAGAACAGTTACATCTCAGGACGGCGAATCACGCTCAGGGAAAGGGCTCGGTGCGAGGCGCCCGGAAACAAAGGAGGGCGAAGGGACAGGCGCGTCGTCCCGAACGACCATTCGAGCGGTGTGCATCCATTGTATCGACGGGGACCCACTAGAACACCTTCATAAAGGAGTACGGAGCGAAGAGGCGGATAGGACCGGGCGAGAGGGAATGGGGGACCGTTTAGGCTGCCCAGCGCGGCAAGAGTGCCAATTCCGGCACGAGGAGACAAGGAGGCGAAGGGCATCGAAGGAGACGCGCAGCTGCAGCACGCCGAACACGATATGTTTTGTGCGTGTGAGCAGCAGACGTGCACTCCAGCTCGCCGACCGTCCCCGAGCTCCCGGGGAGGTACATATGTGCGTGGCCAGAGCCCGCAGCGAGCCATCGCCATCGCCTGCCACTCGCCTCTCGCGCACATACCTACCTAACTCCATCTCTCGCATCCGCTACCGGCTCGCAGCCAACATCTGTCGCTTATCTCTGTTAGCTGGTTATCATCTTCGTCAGGCACGATGTTCTACACGCCCTCGCCTGAGCCCACATACTACCCCCGCCACCACACGTACTCGCCAAAGTACCATGGCACGGACGACATCCACACATCATACCGCGCATCTTCGTCCAGCTCGTCCCAATCGCGGTATCCCCATCCGTCCATGCGCCGCTCGCACACGGTCGGCGCGCAGTACGTCCCCGGCTACGAGTACGGGTACGACTCGTCCGACGCCGAGCCGTACACGCGCATGCCCCATACGTACGCGTGGGTCTTCGAGCAGCAGATCGCCGAAATGCTGAAGGAGAACGAGGAGACCGTCCGATGGGTGCACGAGCAGCAGCAGTCGCGCGAGACTGCCCGGGACCAGTTCGAGATCCGCATCCTCGCCTCGGGCCGGCGCGCGTTCCCGACCTTCGAGGAGCTGCTCTTGCACCGGCCCGAGGTGCGCGCACGGTGGACAGACTCGGAGCGGAGATGGAAGCGCTGGGAGAACGAGGCGGAGGACACGTTCCAGGAGGAGGTGCGGCGGCTGCAGGAGTACCGACGGCAGACGGAGCGGCACCGGGCGGCGTACGAGCGGCGGAAGCGGGTCGAGGAGGAGCGGGAGCGCGTGCGTCGAGAACACGAGCGCGAGCGCGAGGCGTTGAAGAGCCAGAGGCGGGAGGCGGAGCGGGAGGCGGGGAACAGATACGAGGCGCAGTGGACGGAACTCTTGAGCTCTTCCGAGATGCTCGGGTTCCACGACATCCCGTGGCCGATGTTCTCGCAGCCGCAGTCGTTGCAGGACATCACGCCCGCGAAGGTCGCGATGTTCGTTCTGTCGCCGCTGCATCCCGGAGAGTCGCGGCGCGACAAGATCCGGAACGCGTTGAAGCGGTGGCACCCAGATCGTTTTGGTCGGATATCCGCGCGCGTGGAGGAGGCGGACAGAGAGGCGATCGAGGAGGGCGTGGGCATCGTCGCACGATGCCTCAACGACCTGCTGGAGCGACACAGCCAGTAGTGGCTTTATCTTATTGGTGAGTGTTCACCGCAGATGACCGCACGCATGCACTCACCCGTGTTCTTTCCAGTTGCACATCTATGCATCTATGCGATTCGCGGCTGAGACGTGGTGGTGAGGAGGAGGCCGTCATCTCCGGAAGCCCTGCTTCATGTCGCAGTATGCCGTATGCACTATGAACTCACCTGTACCCTCCGTTCGGAAATGCCAGGGCACTTCCAAAGCTGAATTGTGTGCCTGGGGCAATGAGGCACATCCGATGAAGGAGATGCATGAAACGAGAATTGACGATAGCGACGACAGCACGAGCAGCAATGCACATCCAGGAACCTAAGCTCTATACCGGCGTGTTGGCTGAACGATCCTCGCCATCATATCCTGGTGTGCCTGCGTCTGAGGCACAGCGAAAGTGACGAGCTCATGGCGGCCTTTGAAGACACTGAGATACGATCCCGCTGGGACGCTCCACTTCTCCTCTCCCGGAGGGATATTGGCTGGTGTGTAGCCATATGCTCTCTCCCACGATGGGAGCGGGCTATCTCTGGTGAATACGCCTGGCATGTTCGCCGACGCCGGGCAGATGGCGTAGCCGCGGGGCAAGTTGACCGGAGTTTGCTGACGTGTGTCGAAGAAGTCGAGACAGAAATGCGAGTATGCGGCCATGCCGCCTTCCCACATGCGGATGATGAGGTCGGTGCCCTGAATGGGAACAGTGTACACGTTGTCGTCGTCGGGGCGCGGCTTCATCTGAAGCACATTGAGTAGTTTGTCAGAGGAGTCGGAGCGGTGCAACGAAAAGCAAACTTACCCCAATCATTCGGACACCTGGGCCTGAAGGACCCAGTGCAGCCTCCGCGTCACGGTCATAGGCGTCCATATATTCCTGCATGGTCTCGTCGGTGGCGCCCATGGCACGGTGGTACATCTCCAATTCCTCCTTGGTCATAGGCTTGTATCCCGGAGCATGCTGTACGCCATACTCGTCTAACTTGCAGAATGTGGGAGGGTGCTGGGGTGCTTGTGCCATGAAGATGCTCAACTCGGATTCAGGCCACTGGCCAGGACGAGGAGGTGGTCGTCGGAAAGATGCCAAGCGCCATGTTCGAGTTCCAACTACCATGAGCGCCTGCTACTGACTCACCTCCTCCCCGACCTTCATGTCCATGGCTGCGTTCGTTGTCTTTGCCCGGACGTGCTCCAGTGAAATATCCCGGAATTCATACGTGGTCGGCGTCCAGCACCCCAGACATCCCGAGCGTCGCGATGATCCGACGTCAGCACCGGCGGGTGCTTCAGGTTGTTCCAATCATAGTCGTCCAAGCAAGTTGCAGCCCATCATCCGAATTATGCTGAGGCATCTGTTTTTTCACGCAAGCCAACAAAGTGAAGTTGGTTCGTCAGTTGTGTAATCGTCGCTTTCTCGTAGGTCGGGCGGCCGAGCGCCCGCAAGCGCGACCCATGAGACCGCCACCACGGTCACTTGATCCTCCGCAACGAACGAAGTCATCCTCCGGCTGCGTTGACACCATTCCGAATTTCATGTTCGCGTATAACGGGACTCAGGAACGCCGTCTCCAGTCCATTACTCTTCCCCTTCCCTCACGAGCCTCCCGAGCAACGACAGCGATCCCACGCCGCCGCACGCCGAGCACACCTTCCGAGTCCGACCTCCCCTGTTCACACTCATCATGACATCTGTTCCGGCTACCCTTACAGTGACACCTCTTGAGGAGAAGGTATCCGTTGTTGAAGAGAAGACGCAGGACTCGCAGTATGCGCTCAAGTTCGCTGGCGCCGCGATCAGTAGTAAGTTGCATGCATGGTTGACGTGTCCACCATGTGGCTTGGCTGACGTCCTTCAGATATGGCCTCGTCAGCGTTCTGCAACCCAACGGACATGTAAGTGTAGTAGAAGTGCACAACTTTTGTTTCTGCTGACCACCCTCCTATCAGTGTCAAGGTGCGATGACTTCGCGCAATTTTCGGCGCACGGCTGAACGGCAAATCCGTCAGGTCCGACAGCAGCTGCGAACGCAGAGTAAGTGCTTGGCTCGATATCCCTCGCACAGGAATGTATGATAGTTTGTCTAGCGCCAGGAGCTCGCGGAAACGCCTTCTGGTCCGTCGGGGTGGACATGGCGCGGACGGAGGGCGTCTTGAGCCTTGGCGGAGGCATATCCGCGAGCATGCTGCGAGAGCTCGTGTACTCTGGCATCCGTATGGGGACATACGAATACTTCAAAGACACGTCAGTGCTATCCCCGGCAGGTTCCCTGCATGGCTAAGTCGGACATCTGTTTCAGGCTACACGATGCCTCAAATGGTGCCCTGACGCGCGAAGGACTCACCTTGAAGATCACAGCTGCAAGCATCGCAGCGACGATCGGCAGCGCACTGGCGAATCCCGCCGATCTTGTCAAGGGTGAGGCTTTTCGTCGGCCACATCCGGGTCTGCGCTGCTCGCGGCTGACTTCATCGTACAGTTCGTATGCAGGCGTATTACCCCAATGGGAGTCCTTACCGGAACATGCGACACGCGTTCGCGTCGATATGGCAAGACGGTGCGCATAAGGCCGTTGCAGCGGGTGCTTCTCCGATGTCCGGCGGCTTGCAAGCGCTGTACCGCGGGGTGGAGGCGACGACCATCCGCGGGATCGTCCTTTCCGCGACGCAGATATGCTCGTACGACCAGATCAAGCAGTCGCTGAAGAAGCGGGGCGTCATGCAAGAGGGTGTCCCTTTGCACTTCGTCGCTAGCACGTTCGCTGGGTGAGCGGTGCGCGGAAACCGCAGGGCGATGCTGAGGCTGACTTCCACGATGCACAGGTTCTTCTGCTCGGTGACGTCGAACCCTGTGGGTGAGTAGCTCCATCTTTCTGAGATGCGTCCCAGATCATGATGTTCTGACGCTTGAGCGCAGATGTGGTGAAGGTGCGGCTGATGAACGACAAGACGCAACAGTACAAGGGAGCGTTCGACTGCGTCAGGCAGGTTATGGTCAACGAAGGGCTGTTCGGCTTCTACAAGGGCTTCGGCATGTGCTGGGCGAGGGTACGGCGGCGATTCCATCTTCTGTGGGAATTTGGCTGATTCTGTCGTTGCGCAGCTCGGGACACATACCATTTTGACGTTCCTCATATATGAGCGCATCAGGTATCTTTTCGGCATAGAGGCGATGTAGTTGGACACTCCCCCGGACTCTAGACGTCATCGTTTTGTAGACTGCTGCCCTGTACACATGAGGTGAGCATCCACACGGTCAGGGCCCACATGAATCACACAGTATGCTTCGAAACCGCGACCTATCTCCAAATCCCACCCGCCCGTCGAAGAGGCATGGTCGAATATCAGAGAAGTCGAGCCATTCTCGAGAGGCTCATGTGTTGCAGGGCGCGCCCAGTTCTTCATCGCCCGCCCAAGCAAGAATTCCGCGTCTTTTGAACCGTCTCGTGCCCTCGTGAGCGCAGTCCCATGGCCGCCATATCTCTCATGCGATGGGCCCGTCGACATGATTTCCCTCTAGCTGGGATGGGCGGCAGTCCTACGACAATATCGATCTCGATGATTCGACCGAAGAGACGTGTCCGCCCGGCCCATCGGGGTTTCATAGCGTGACCCATGTATGCCAAGATCACATCGAATGAACGGGCTCTTCGGGTCGATGAGTTGTGCGGCGATTACAGGTCACTATCGAATTTCCACATCGTGGACCCACATACGTGCCCAGCGCTGCGCCCAGTCGTGTTCTTCGGACTGCCTCGCTATGCGTCAAACCACAGGTGAGAGCGTCCCAAGCATCCGGCCGTCCTCTGGTGCACGACGCCCATACTGACTTGGGATTTGGCCAGGATTCATAAAGCACCTGTGAGTCCTTGCGTTCTCCCAGCGACGCCCTCCATGATGACCTCCACGAACACTCCGTCCTTCCTGCCCGCACTGGATAACACTTTTGGCGCATACCTGCTTGGGACCTTCCTGGGTATGCTGTACGTCTTCATTTTGCTTGCCCCAGTGTCGCATCGTCGCCATGATTAACCAAGTGCCTCTCAGCCAATACGGTGTCCTCTTGTACCAGGTCCAAGAGTATTGCCGGCTGTATCCCCGAGACCGCGGAGTGCTGAAGTGCCTGGTTTGTGACTCAACTATCCCTCGTCCCACACTTGTTCTAGGCTGATGCAGATACAGGTGGCGGCAATCGTGTCAGTAGGCCGTGCTCCGGCGTGCATATTGCTTGACTCAAATTGGCGCAGACTGCTCGAAACGGTCTTCAGCATCCTGAATATTCACACATGGTGGGTCGGAGAGCTGCGTATGTGAATACCGTTGAACGGCCCTAGCAGCTATCACTACCTCGTCCTGAACTACTTTGCGCCGCCGCGGCTTCTTTTCGGCGTTTGGTGAGTGTATACACTTCATGCCGTAGCGCTTGTAAGCCGTTCACTAACACTCGCATAGGTCCATCAATGTGAGTGTATTCCCGCACGGAGGATCTTTTCTCGGCTAACGTACGCCGCAGTTTACACCGCTCGCATCGGTGAGTCCTTTCGCAGATCACAAGTGAGGCCGCGTAACCAACAGATTACTACAACGCAGGCCATGACGGTCGTCGTGGCGCAAAGGTCTGTCGGGAGTTCGCAGAAGCTCTTCGCGTCTTTTGACGTCATTCACCAACAGCTTCTTCGCTCGGCGGGTGTTCCTTGGTAGGTCTTACGTGCGCTTCAGTCGAATTGATTGAACGTGAAGTTGGACGTCGCTATAGATCCATTGCTCTGATAGCTGTAAGTCCGTTCCTGTGTCCGGATTAATTCCGCACTCACAAAATCGCGCATTCATAGGTACTGTTATTCGTTGCGATAATTGGTGAACATGTCGTCCGAATTGCAGGCCCGCGATCGTTTGCTGATGTCGGCTCAATATGCACGCAGCGCTCGATGCAGCTGGAACCGCGCAGGCGTGCGTTCGTCCGTACATCGACTCCGTGCTGGCAATTGACATGCAGTGCCTCGTCTATATAGGTTCTTGGTGAAGGAGTTTTCGAAATCGGGGAAAGTCACGGCGAGTACGGCATTGCACTGGCTGATGAGGGTGGCTGACCTTTTGGCCTTCCCTTCTTCGTAGTGGCTCGCGGCAGCGGGCTCCATAACTGCAAGCGTGGCTGACCTGTTGCTCACCGCCGTGTTGATTGTTGCCCTGCGTCGAAGCCGGACTGGGTTTAAGCAGTGCGTGATGTTGCATATGCACCTTGAAGCTGAGAGTGTTTCTAACATGAAATATCCCAGTACTGATTCGCTTATTGCGGTGATCACCATGTATACCATCAATACAGGTGCGAAGCACCTTCTTCATGCTCTACTATAAGCTGACGGTGTGCACTCAGGCCTCCTGACTGGGTAATCATACCGTCCGGCTTGATTACTATGCACTGTGCTGAACGCGCACTCCTAGTATCTTTCACGTGCTCTTGTGGATCGTGGTGAGTGCGATAATGCGATTACCAGATCCACGTCCTCGTTGCTCACCGTGAACCACAAGATGCTGGCATGTGGATATATCACCACCTCTAACTAGAGCTCAGGCGTGATCCATGGTGAGCTCTAATCAGAGATGCGGTGATACATCCCTCGACTCTGACTAGAGGTCTCCCCTCGCCCGTGTACCCACAGCCGCGTAGCCACTGTGTACCGCCTCGAGCGCATGTCCCCGCTCCTGGAGACATATGACAAATCCCGCCCCGCTGCCCGTTCGAGCGGGAAGCAAGGATCGTCCCTTTACAGCAGACACGTTCACACTCCGACGGAGTCAACGCAATTAATAGCGTGGGTTTATATGGGTACGCGGCACCTACCGACGGTCTCACTCTCTCCGAACAGGGCACCGTGTGCCGGTCCCTCTACCACGCGCACGAAACGGCGCGTTCAGGCGCCAACTCGCAGCCAGTACCAATGCTCACCTGTCAACGGGCAGCGCGTGGTGGCGGGACCTGGCGAGGTATACAGGATAGCATGCGCGCGGGACCGCGAACAGCGTCCACAGAGCGGGACCTCGAACACGACCCCGGGTTACTGCGCGCCGCCGAGAAAACATCCGCACGGCTCTGTGCAGCGCGGCGGGACCTGGCGAACAGCGTCCACAGAGCGGGACCTCGAGCACGGCGCATGGCAGGCCACGAGCGCGAGGAGCACGATCGAGCCGCAGCTGCAGTACGACGTCAAGGAGAGTATATACGGCACAGTAGGAACGCGACC
>ML211341.1:0-34824 GCA_004369055.1 Polyporus arcularius HHB13444
TGCACATCATTGGCAAGAAGAAAGTAACACTCTCTGGTGTTCCCGATCCCTTGCTTGCAGGTTAATATTGTGTACTTGTGCTCCGTGCGATTGAATCCAAGATTTTGGGGCAGCGAGAATGACTACTCGCCCACGTCCGAGGCAAAGCCACGGGTGCGAAACTAGTTCAAGGTGAGCAGAGTTGAGCGGTGAGTGAACGCGAGAAACAATGGTCGTTTCGAGTGACCTGAAACACAGAAGCTGCTGCCACGTGGGATTTCCCACCCCAAACTGATGGGGACTTTGTCCGATGCAAACCTGGTCCACTTTAGTGGCCAGGAACAGAGCACTCCCTGCGCGCGACTATCGTCCGGAGAACCTGTGCGCTGCCCTGGGCCGTGCATATGCTCGTGCACATCGTACAACGCTCGACCACTCTAGTACAGCCTCAGGCAACGATGCCGACGTCGGTCACATCGATCGCTCCGCCGCCGCCGGATCCCTCTTGCGCTTCCTCCCGTAGAAGACTTGCTGGCCGCACTGTCCAGGGATGTCTCGTGAGGACTGCATCACGGTCATCCAAGATGCGTTTGAGTGCCTGGAGGCATGTCAGTGGCGCTCTACCGCCAACGCGTCCAGCGTCCAGAAGAACTGAGCAGCCCCAACGACACACCAGCCTACATACCATCCTGAAGCCGTCCTCGTACATCACATCACAAACAACGACATCCAGGTCTACCCCTACCTCGCGACGTCACCCATCGCTCTCCCTCGTCGTGTTACGGCTGTGCCTGGGTCAGTGAAACGCGCCAGCCACGGCTCGGCCTGCTCGGCTGCTCAGATGCAGTGGCCTTGCCCTCCAGTCTTCCAGCTCCGTTGGGCGGGGATATCGACGCAGCGCTCTCGGCAAAGCTACTTGACGACGTGCAAGTCCTCGCCAGGGGTCGCTTGAAATCTCTCAAGTATGATCCGCCAGCGAGGGAGCCGCTGTCATTCGATGACTTAGAGGGTAGTTTAGTGCAATGTTCCATCTGGACAATTCAGTCGCAGCCGCAAGGGACTACATAATCACATACGTACTAGTACATCCATCATAAGTGTTTAGCCCAGTACAACTGCTCTAAGACATGAAGATGAATGATGAATGTCTATGTATGTGTGAGCGCTGTGAGCAGGTTGATGGTGTCGATGAAGAGGAGGGGGGAGGCGCCAGAAGACTGCACGCGTGATCACACCCGCGTCTGACGCGCTCGGACGCGTCTTGCTTTTTGGCCACAACAAACGCGTTTCGCGCCCCCGTTCGTCCTTATAACCTCCCTGAATCATGCCTGTAGCATCCTCGTCCCGCGCAAGCAAGCGCCACCGACGTGCGCCCTCGTCCGACATCGAAGAAGACGGCCCAAGCCAGGCCCGGCCACGACAGGAGGAAGAAGACGTCGAGATGGACGAGGAAGAGCAGCAGCCGCGTCGCTCCAAGAAGGACAAGAAGAGACAGGCGAACCAGGACGACTCTGACGCAGAGCCCAACGTCGACGACGAGGATGTTCCCGTCCCGGAGATCAAGGACCAGCCTCTGGATAGGGTCACGGGGCAGAAGGTGCACGGTCTTGCGGGAGACTGGGCCGTGTTGCGCGACAAAGTCCACTCGCAGAGTTACAACTTCGTGCGCGAAGTTGGCGCGGCAGTCGCGGAGTTCACAGAGGGCGAGAAGGGGGAGAAGGTACGTCGTGCCCATATGTGATTGTGTAGAAAGTCAGTTCCATGTCCGGCGGACTGTCCACCACCATAACGCGTCGCTGTTCCCAACCTCAGTATTAAAGGACGCGTACGGTGTCCGTATGATTGATGATACCCACAGCTGACGCGTGTAATGTGGGTTCCTGGCGGCGGCGGTCAACGCGCGTATGGCATGGCGCGACGGGCACAACTCGCGCGTGGACAGTCACGATGAATTTGCCGTGTTCGTTCGTAGGGATGGATTCTTTGCTCGCCAGAAATCCGCAGGACACATCTACCAGTCGCTCAGACGTTTTTATTTACGGATGTGTGTTCCTCGGATGCGCTAACTCGGTATCGTAGGCTCTAAACACAGTCGACTGTCTCATGCGTGAATTGCTCGACACGGAGCAGGAACTAAACTCGCACGAACAGGCACTGGACGATATCTACAACAGGATATCCAGAGGGGACGAGATTGTGAGTATGTTGGAAGCCGACGCTTCATGTATGCTTATTTGTATGTCGACGACAGGTCGGTGTCACGGACGTATACGAAAAGCTCGTCAAAGAGAAGCTGAACGCTTACAACTCAAAGACTTCGCGTCAGAAGTACGCTAAGAGCGATCCCTACCAGAAGTTCAAGCAGGCGATCTACGTGAGTCTTGATAAACGACCTCCGTGCACAACTGCTTAGTGCATCCCTTTTGTAGGAAGTGCATCACCCCGACACTGCTATGCCGCCGGTGGTGGATTTGATCCCTCAAGGTTTGTGGCCATTGACTTCTTCAACTAGCTTCGTACTTATGACTGGCGACAGAGGACGGCGACGTCAGCGACGACGACGACGACGAAGTACAAATTGGCGGCGTCACCCAAGACTACAAATGTCCTCTCACGCTCACGATTCTCGACGATCCATTGACCTCGTACGTGTACCCGAGCGATGCACATCATAGCTTTCAACCCTGATTTCACGCCTTGCAGAAAACAATGTGGTCATTCCTACTCGGCCTTTGCGATAAAAGAGTACCTCGGTCCGAATCGCACAAAGAGCAAGGAGTGTCCCGCTACTGGGTGCCATAAGCTGATCTGCTTGAACGATCTCGAGGAGGACAAGGACCTTGCCAGGCGCGCGAAGGAGGCGGCACGACGTGAGCGGGCTCGTGAAGAAGACAGTGACGATGACGGCGAAGTCATCGAGTAGTCGTGCATCTGCCCCGGGTCATCGTTCCCTCTCTTGTCAACCTGCTTCCGAGTGCGTCGCCTGTTCTCGTTTCTCCTTCTCCATTGGCAGTGTACTGTACCAGCGTAATGTTACGCTAGATCTTATGTATAATCGTTACTAACTCATTGGTATGTGCATAGGCTGCGTCGGATGCGCCCTTGACCGAGGCGGGAACTGCTTAGATCGGAAATCTGACGTTGGGTACTAAATATCTTTCCCGCAACAACATCCAGCACCGCTTCGCTCAACCTCCATGTCTTTTTCATCGGACCACTTGTTGTAGGGCACGCACATGACTGCTCAGGTTGGGTTTATCTCCGCGTTTCAAGCCAATTTTGGGTGCGCGCTTCTTCGGAGAGCTCGGGACGCGCCTGAAGGTCTGACCATTACTTATCAGCACCAGTTGGCTCACGCTTCTGGTCCGGAACCATCTCTCATCGTCCGTCAACACGCTGGACCAGTGTACTGACAGCCAATACCGGGCCTGCCTCCTATCACTGCCATGACTTCTGTTCTCCTGGGGGACGCGCACGGGATATCGGTCGTGGATTTCAAGCCCTTCTTGGACGGTTCTGCAAAACAGGACGTCGCGAACGCGATCCTCGATTCGTTCAAGCGTGTCGGGTTCGTGTATCTGATCAACCATGGTATCCCTGAGGAACAGATCAAGGGCATGTTTGATTGGGTGCGTGTCGCTTCATTTTCTGGCATCAGGGTTGGTGATCGTACTCACAAGACGAGAATTCTCAGTCGAAGCGTTTCTTCGCTCAGCCGATGGAAGTCAAACAACAGGCGCCTCACCCCCCCTCTGGAACTCACCATCGAGGTATGTGTATCACTTCATAGTTTCTTGGAGACTACTCTAACCTGGGCTGCAGGCTACTCCGCTCCTGGTCAGGAGAAAGTAGTCCAGCACGTGTACGACGACAACGAGCTCAAAGACGTCCGCGCCAAAGCCCCAGACGTAAAGGAAAGCTTCGAGTGCGGATGGGAAGATAACGCTGGCATGCCGAACATATGGTTGCCTGATGGGATTCTGCCTGGGTTCAAGGAAGCTTGCACGGAATTTTACTGGGTTCGGAGGTCTTCAAGTTGCTGTCCGCGTGTGCAGAGGTACTCAACGCAAACGCTCTGATGCGCTGCAGACTTGCCATGAGACGGAGCTCCAAGTCCTCAGAGCCATCACGATTGGCCTTGGCATAGGCGAAGACTACCTGGTCAAGTACCACCACGGGCACCATAACCAGCTGCGGCTGCTGCATTACCCCAGGTATGCTTTTCCGTGCCAACGTCGTTTGCTTGAGAGAAATGTACTTATCCCTCGGTCTGCAGCGTTTCTGCTGCGCAGCTCAAGGATGAGAAGATCGCACGCATCGGTGCCCACTCCGACTTTGGGTCGATTACTCTGCTCTTACAGGACGATGCGGGCGGTCTCGAGGTCGAGGACCCCAACAATCCCGGAGAGTTCAAGGTCAGCATGATATCAACACGTGCGGGCTTGCGAACGCTCGCTCAATGGAACTATTCGATATGTAGAGTGCCCCGCCAGTAGCAGGCGCGCTCGTAGTCAACGCTGGGGACTTCATGATGCGGTGTAAGTGCGCTACTATGTCTGGACGCGTACGACACAGCATCTGAGGGCTATATGACCAGGGTCCAACGACGTACTTCGGAGCACCGTCCACCGCGTTCGGGCTCCTTCAAACGCGAAGACAGTGGACGGCATGGTCCCCGATCGCTACTCCATTCCATACGTACGTCCCCCTTACGTGCCTCAGCTCACCACGTGTATCTCATATCCTCTGTGCATGCTAGTTCTGCTCACCGGTGAGTCTGTCCAGAGTATGATGTGGTATATTCCGGGCTCACGATGGTACCTATCAGGAACTCACCGCCGTGGTCGAATGCCTGCCCGGTACTTACACTGCGGACAAACCTCCCAAGTACCCACCAATCTCCGTAGGTGCATTAGTTCGCCAGCTTGCGATCTACTGAGTCGCCCTTCGCACAGGCTGGAGAATATATTCTGCGACGTCTTGCATCGAACTACTGAGAGGAAGTCGACCAGTGTCCGCCGCCTTCGGATCTGTGCGGCCGCATGCCGTGCATCACCTACAATTGAATTGTGAATTGTAACGTGAGTCAGTCCTTGGAATTTGCTGATCCCGCGAACCTGACATACGCACTATGGTGTACTAGTACCTTACCCTCTGATGTCATCAAAGATATGATTGTACACGTATGTACCCTGTTGTCTCCGCAAAGCCGGAGCCATCCGGACCTATCAGCACAGACCTGGCACAGACGACGAGGTATGCAGTGGTGCCTTGCTTGTCTTCCCATCGGCAAATGGAGACAGTTCGAGGTACCGGTAGTACATCGATATGCGTCCAGTGCTAGCGTCATCTGACAGGTGTGTGGGCGAGGAATCAGGCTGGTCCAGGCTTCGGCGTGCCACGGTGCGCCGCCCAAGAACCCGTTATTCATGAGCTACTGAACGCCCGTCCTAGCAGCATGACGTGCGTGATATAAAGCATCAAGGACCCGTGAAGTTGTCGCACGACTGATATACCCGTGAGTATGCCACTGACTCTCTTGCAGACTCTCGCCGCCCCATTCCGGAGGCCGCTCTCGTTCCACCGGCGTTCTGGTTCTAAGTCTACAGTAACAGCACCCCGCTCGCCTGACACTGCAAAGCAAGTCGCAACCCCATCCTCTGCGGCCAAGGCTCTCATCGGGAACGCCGGAGGAATCCCCGTGGTCGACTTCTCAGGGTTCCTCGATGGCTCTGCGAAGCTACAGACATCGAGAGCTATCTTGAATTCCTTCAAGCGCTTTGGTTTCGTATATTTGAGGA
The DNA here is from genome assembly GCA_004369055.1 of Polyporus arcularius HHB13444. Classification (NCBI taxonomy): domain Eukaryota; kingdom Fungi; phylum Basidiomycota; class Agaricomycetes; order Polyporales; family Polyporaceae; genus Polyporus; species Polyporus arcularius. The sequence goes on from ML211341.1 coordinate 5,781, forward strand.
ACTATGGAATGCCAACAGAGAAAGTCGACGAGATGTTCGACAATGCTCAACGGGTTCATGATACCGGACGAGCTGATCTGACTTTCGCAACAGTCCAAAAAGTTCTTTGCTCTGCCCATGGAGGTGAAGATGCTTGCTCCACATCCTGGCGTCCCGCACATCAACCGAGGTTTGAGCCGTTTCACCTCTAGTGGTAGTACCCAGCACCGGACTCACCGCGGCCGGTCATCATGCAGGCTATGTCGCACCCGGAGTCGAGAAGTTCACGCAGAGCAACGACTCAGAGGAGGTTGCACAGATGCGGAACAAAGAGCCAGATCTCATCGAGAACTTCTCGTGCGGACACGACGAGAGCGTCCTCGGCAAGAACATCTGGCTCCCAGAGGGCGTGCTTCCCGGGTTCAACGAGGCGTGTCAAGACTTCTACTGGGTAGGCGACCAGCCCAGCAAAGGTACTGGGCGCTGACCCTTGAGCTCATCCGTGCAGAAGTGCTACGAGGTTGAGATCTCTATCCTGAGAGCGGTTGCAATCGGACTGGGAATACCGGAAGACCACCTGGCGAAGTCTCATTCTGGCAGAGACCAATCCTTGCGGTTGATGCACTACCCCGCCGTTCCCGCGAAGAAGCTCGTCGAGGGCGAGATGTCCCGGATTGGGGCTCACTCTGACTTCAGCAGTATTACTCTGCTGTTCCAGGACGACGTCGGGGGGCTCGAAGTAGAGCATCCAGATCGCCCAGGGGAGTTCATGGTGCGTACCACATTAGGACGCAGTACTACTGGTAGGAGTGTTCATGTCTCACTGACATGAAATTATCACAGAGCGTCCCTCCCGTACCCGGCGCCGTCATGGTCAACGCAGGGGACTTCTTGCAGCGATGTGAGCTCCCCCTTCAACTTCCCACATTCTCCGCCACGTTCATTTGGATCTAACTTACCCTCGCTTGCCAGGGTCAAACGACCAAATCCGCAGCGCACTCCATCGCGTACGCGCGCCCCCAGGGATGACGGACGGTATGACCCCAGACCGATACTCCATACCATACGTACGTCCAGTTGCAGTGGCACCCTCCCATGAAGCAGCCGTCTGACGTAGCTGCGCAGTTCTGCTCGACAGACTTCGACCTCACTGTCGACTGCTTGCCCGGCACGTACTCTGACAGCAATCCAAAGAAGTATGAGCCAATCACTGTGAGCACGCGCGCTTGCACGACTTCGTTGCCCAGACTGAGCGTAACCCGCGGCCATAGGCAGGAGAGTACATCCAGCAGCGACTTGCCTCCTTATACGCAAAGTAGACCACCTGGGACCGTTGATCACGACTCACGACATGTATGGCACGTCGGACAGGACTCACACGAACTCAGATTTCTAAACCTAAATCCCACCGACAAGCTCCGTACCGCAATCGAATACACCTCGACCGACGTCGACCGATATAATCCAAGAAATAATCCCAAGGGTACCCAGCTGGGGCCCCCTGCTACAGGTCTGTTCTATGCTTGGGTTGGAGTAACAAGTACACGGAATATGATACACAATAAATCAGCCCAGCTCGTGCTCAGAGGCGGTGTGGGGTCGTACGCGAGCCAGGCCGCATAGAAACGACCGCTCCTGCGATGCGCATGGCGTGGTATCGACAACAGACGGAGAGCAGGATACAGGGGGTGTGAGGATGAGCGAAAGCGTGAGTGGAGGGCGTCAGGGAATTCGGATAGCTGTCGGATTCGTGAAGTTGACAGCGAGGAGGAGGGGAGGTATAATGCGCGGCGATATGGTGTAGGGTATGGTATGCAAATATCCAGCATTCGATGGTCGAAGAGTGTCCCCAGAAACAAAGAGGAAGAGAAGCGGGATGGACGATGCGCTTACTCCGGGGGAATCGGGTCAGGAGAAGGCGTCTTTTGTGGGAGGATCCAGCTCTGTTGGATGCGCCGGGCGACCACCGTGCCGTGCCGGATGGTCGTCCGCGAGAACGACGGGTTCAGGGCCGCGGAGTGGAGGGAGTCGTTGTCGTGGAGGAGAACGAAGTCGGCGATGGCGCCAGGTGCAGGCGTGAGCGATATCGGCGGCGAGCCCTTGTGGAACCCGCCGACGGCCAGACGGGCGTTGTTCGTGACTGCCTCCTGTAGGATCATGTGGTCAGAAGGGCTGGTGCACGTATGTCAATCGGAGCAGGAGACTCACAAGAAGGGACCGGCAGTCGGTTTTCGTGCCCGCCTGGAAGACCGCAACGCCCAGCGGACAGAGACTGAGCGGGTCCACGGGGCCCTGCGGCGTGAACGCGTTCTCGACGTTGTTGACCGCCATGGCCACACGCAGCCCGTATTCGCTTGCGAGCTTCGGCACGTTCAGCGTCCCGCGCGGCGAGTACTCGAGCCCCCGGCCCATCATGTACAAATCGCTCGGCGGCAGGCCTACTAGCGTGATCGGAAGCCGCTCGTCCACGATCGCCGCCCGCAAAGCCGCCCACTCCTCCGGCGAGAACAGCGTGAGGCGTGTCGCGTGTCCGATGCATACATGGCACCCATGGCGCCACTGGCCTGTCTGGATCCGCTGCCGGAGCTGCTCGAGGACGTACCAGATGAGCGGCTCTGCGGTGTGGTCGAGGTTGTAGTCCAGGTGGAAGTCGACATGGATGCCGACCTCGAAGGCGAGCTGAAAGATGAGCTCGATGTTGCGCTTGGCCTGGGTGATGCTGCGCTCTACATATGGAGCCGAGCCAACGGCTTCGACGCCATGTCGCCTGACGGCGGCTTCCAGCAGCGTGAAGTTGAGCCCAGGTCGTTCATCGTTGACCGATGCGAACAGGGGATCCTGAGCAAAAGCTAGCGCACAGAAGTCGTCAACCACGGGGGGAAGGTGTCAGAAGGGAGACAGTACTCACCTGCAATTTGTATGTGGCATATGTCCCGGTAGAGCTTGCGGAGGCGGAGGCCTGTGTCGACACACGCGAAGTGGACGGTCTCGTCGACCTCGACATGGGCGCGCATCAGCGTTACCCCGCACTCGATGCTCTGCGCGATCAGCTTCCTGCCTCGATCGTACAGATCCTCGAGATTAGTGGGGAAGGTGCTCTTCGCCTTCGCGGTGACGCGCAGGGCCTCGGAAAAGTGTCTGAGATCATCGCAGGAGTGAGCATGGGCAGCACAAAACACACTCCAGACAAAGCGGGCTTGCCGCGACGTCTTGAGCGTCTATTTAATGAGAACAACGTACCCGGTGACAAGTTCGTCGCATTGATCGAGCAGAAAGCACTTGTCGAGGTGGATGTGCGCATGGCAAAGTCTGTTAGGTTATCGCAAGATCGGCGTCGGCGTGAGTGCCAGAAAAGGCGGGGGCGAGATGGAAGAGCGGACGCACGCTGGCAAAAGTATTCCCCGGCCCTGCGCATCAAGCTCTGCTTGGCCCTGGCGAGGCGACCCCGCTCCCCGCCCTCCGTGCGCAGATGATCCTCCGGGGCTCAGGTGGTGGTGGTGGTGGTACTCGGGATGGCGCGCGGGCGAGTTGTGCCTGCTGCCGCCCTGGCTGACGCTGCGCGAGCCGTGCGGGGTGGCGAGCTCGACGCGGTCGACGCGGCTGCCGACGCAGTAGACGTTGTAGAGCGGGTCGGCGAGGGTGGGGTCGTCGGACTCGAACGGAAGGTGCACGTTGCGGATGACGAGGGAGGGGTAGTCCATGGCGGCCTCGGGGGTGAGGCGGGCGTGCTGGGCGCGGTGGTGGCTGGGAGCGGGCATGTCGGTGTCGACGTCCATGGTGGGCGGGCGGGCAGCGCACACAGGGTAGTATATAAGCACAAATTTTGCGAGTTCCCCCGCGGTGTATGGTGATATAGTGGAGGTCGGGTGGCCCGGCATTTTGGGCCACGGAGGGTCGCTTGCTCGGGGGCAGCTGCCGCGGACCCTGCGTATCCCGGCGCAACGGGCAGCGCTGCGAACCCTCTCCCCGGCCCGCCGCCCGACCCCAGCCCACACGACCCCGGCCGCCCGGTGCGAACTCCGCATCCATCCATTATCTCCAGCTACGACAACATTAGGCTATACGAGTAGGCTTCACAGGCGATGCGCGGACAGTGTACGTGAGTGTGCGACAGAATGTTCATGTCCGTCGTGATATGCAGAGACAGTGAGGTAGTGCGAATTGTGCATGCAAGGGAACGAAAGCGGGGGCCAAACTAGAACTCGACCTTGCGTCGTTTCGACCGCGCGGCCCGGTCCTGATACTCGTCCTCGTCGCTCTCGCTGTAGCCTCCGTCAGGAACGTCCGCCCCATACAGCTTCTCGCGTTTGTCCCGGTCGATCCGGCGCAGGCGAGGGAGGTTGAACGCGAGAGACTTGTGGAACTCGGTCTAGCACGGCTCAACAATCAGCAGCGCGCCCATCTCGGTCGTTCGGACACACACACCTTCAGAACCTTGACCTTGACACCTGGTGGTGTCGACGCGTGTACCCGGCGTTTTCTCTCGGTATACTGTTGGGACAAAGCACGAGTCAGTCGATGCGATGGACGGTAACACACACGAGACACGCTGAGAGTTGAAACAATCACGGCAGCTTTGTGCACAAACGGAGCTCGCTCCGAAGACTAGGCCAAGCTCGGCGGCGATGTGCACAGTGCCACAATGCGGACGAAACAAAACAAGATTTGAACCTGCCCGCCCGCTACTTGCCACGTCTGCGTTAGAAACTTTCCGTACGCGACGCGGCTTCCCGCCAGGTCTCGACCACCAGCGCACAGATCCGAACACGGACCGTGGTCCCGTTGAAAAGACGGCATTCCGTGAGAGCCGTTCTTGGCTGAACAAGAGGGCCAACTCCGCCGCCCTCTCAAACTCAAACATACCAGGCGCCGCCGGACATCCCATTTGTCCTGCAACAGCGGACTGGCACCGCCAGAACTGCGCCGGAGAAGATCCGCCAGTGGACATTCCCACCAGACATACACATGGGATAAGGAAAGTTGCGCGAGAGGGCGGCCAAGCAACTCCCTCGCGCAACTTGCCTCATTTGACGACACAGCCACACCAAACGCATGCAGACCTTGTCGTGGACCGTAAGTTCAGGCATCAAGTACGTACCTTCCGCTGCTCCTCCTTCAGCAAGATATCGAGCTGCTTGATCCACCGTTGCATATTCGTCTCGGCCTTCCTCTTCGCGGAGCGCCGCTCGGACTCGCTCTCGCTCTCGACGGAGAGATCCTCGTCGTCACTGTCCGGAACCACATACGACTTGACAGACGACGCCACGCTCCGGCGCGGCCGCTTGATGCTCGAGCCCGAGCCCGAGGCGGAACTCGACGAACTCTCCGCCAGCCGCGACGGGCCTGCGGTAGACGGCCCGGGCGTCGGGCTGGCCTCACTCTTGACCGCCTGCCTCGCCCTCCGGGTCTTGCTCAAGAAGAGCTTCGAGTGAGACGCGCCGCTCAGCTCCTCGGCAGTGAGGTAGTCCTCCTCGCTGAAGTAGAACTCCATGCCGTTCTCGATGTCGTCGTACAGCCATATGCTCGGGGCACGTCCGAGCCGCGCGAGGAGCTTGAAATGCTTCAACGTTGTAGGTGCAGGCACACGGACCGAGGGTGGGCGCTGCAAGATGTGCGAGTGGGGATTTACGATCTGTGACATGTCGTGCGTGAGTATCGGCTGGGAGACCGGAGCGACGCAAAGAGGCGCACCTCGGAGTTCTGGTTGATCACCGCGTGCAGCCTGACCACGGCAGCTACGGCACTGTGTTGGCCGTAATGCTCCTGCAACCACTTGCCAATCTGTGTGTACTCTAGATGACGGAGAGCGGTAGCATGAGCGACACAGCCGTGCCTCGAACATACTCACGTACCAGACGGGTATGGCGAATTGCCCAAGTTGTCCTGGTGGATGTAATAATGCACCTGATAACGCCTCCGTCGTGCCGGCACCATCTCGTCTTTCCGGATCATAGAAGACAACGTGTCCTGACCGATAGCGCCCTATTCATAGCGTAGTGCACAGTCAGCAGTAGAACCTGTGAGGCCGTATAAGACAAGCACGCACCAAGTCCTCCTCCGCTTCAGCAACTGTCTCGTGTTCGTCCGCAATCTCGTCCTCGTCGCCGTCGTCCTCGGCTCCATCCACGGGCTCCTCGGCGCTGCCATCTGGTGGAGCGGCATCGTCCACCTGCATTGCCGCAGGATCCTGCGCTTGCGCCGGTGCAGGCACGGCAGCGGGCGCAGAGGGCCCGGCCGCAGCCTCCTCAAACGTAAGCGGGAGTCCTCGCCGCATCAGGATGTCAGCGCACAGCGGCGCGGTGTACGCCTTGCACGCTGCCTCGTCCTCAGCAGGAGGGAGATCCTCGACCTGAATTTGGTACTTCTTCACAATGTGCGCCGCAACGATGTCCTCGAGGTAGTCGTACGTATCCACGAGCTTGGCGAGCATTTTGCCCTTGCAGCCGACTTCCAGAGAGCCGAGCGCGACGTCGGTGAGGACACCGCGCATCTCGCGATGGTCGAGCTCCATGACCGAGCGGGCATACTCCAGGATACCAACGAAGCGTTCGGGCACGAACTTGCTCAAGAGAATGTCCGTGAGGTCCTTCCGCGTGAGCGGGCCGAGGTTCAAGTCGTCGATCTTGTTGCTACAGGTGATAACATATCGCTCCAGAGCAGCGGAGGTCTTGCAAGTCTGATCGAGAGGCACAGGGACGAGACATGGGCTGGCGAAAAAGATTGTGAACAGCAGCACAAGCCGGATAGCGGGGTCTTCCGAGCGGAAATCTTTGTGAAGCATTCGAAGGACCTCCCCGGTATGGACTGCAGTGACAGACCGTGTGTTGTGGAAGAGCTGTGCGAGGGTTAGCTTAAGGTTGATTAGCCAGGCTCCCGGAGTCCACTTGCCTTGATCAGGTCATGTACCACAGAGCTGCAGCGATAAAAATGAGACGGGCTAGAGGATACGTATGACGGCGAATTGACGTACGAGAGCTCAAACCGCAGGACACCTTCCTTGTCTAGACGTTTCAATGCCGTATATGCGGGTTCGTTTGTCTTTGCCTCCATACAGATCTCGGCTGCGACTGTACGACTCAGGAACATGCTGAAGCGAGTACGCAGAAACACAGAAAGCATGAGCCATCGAGAGGTTATACGAAAGCCGAGCAACGGATTCGTACTCAGGGTCCAGCCGCGAGAGTTCGCGCACGTTCTTCATGATCTCGACCGTTCGAGCTTCGAACATCATCGCCGGCTTCTCAAACATCCTGCGGAACACAAAGTTACGATACTGGACGGATGTCATCATCAGCGGCCTAACTCCGGAGAAATCAACTTCACAAACCTTGCGGTCCATTGAGAATCCGTTGAGACGCGCGTATGGCAGCAAGCGTGGTTCGATGGCGAGGACCAGTGGGAACTGGGCCATCATAGGGTCCTATGGATGCACAGAAAGAATCAAACCTTCGTACTAAAGCCTAAGCTGAGCTTTGTGGCGCACCTTGTCCGAAAAGGGAATGAACTGCAGCCGTATGTGCGATTAGTATTGCTGAGAACTCTTGGGAACGTTCCTCACACACCTTGTACTTCTCGACCACATCCCTCACCTGCTCCCAGCTGGCCGCCCGGTACTCGGTCGGGAACCTGGTCTGCTTCAAGTACAGATTCAGGATACTCCCGTCATCCTCGTTCTTCCCCGCGGGTATGTTCCCGTACATCCGTGCCGCAATCGAAAGGAAGTGGGCAAAGACTGGAAAAGTTAATGTCCGCACCCAGCGCGCCTTGATGAACGTGACCTGAGTGCGGAAGTAGTGGTGCATCGCAAGCTGCACGAGGTATCGCGACAGATGAGCGCCGCTGCCGAGGAGGATCTGCGGGAGGCAGAGCGTTAGCATATGGTCCGTTTCGGCGGCCGAGCATCCTAGGGATGGTGGCTATCTGCATCCTGCGCCGAACACCACCGACACTCGAGGAGCTTAGCACCGCAGCACACGCCCAAACCACAGGCATAGTTCGGAATGCCGCCGCCTGCCCAACCGCAGCCGTCGCCGGGAACCATGTGCCTAGATGACAGGGCGGCCTGCAGTCCGCTCCCCTCTCCCTCCACCCGGGAACGGCATGTCCGATGGGGAAAGAGCCTCCTCCAGCCCCCGGAGCTCCAAACTATGCGTCCGAGTTCTTGCGGCGGCCGCGGGACGAGGAGCTTGTCACAAGACTGGAATGGAGACGAGAAATACGCACATCTAGCATCCTCTCGCTCAGCAGCTTGCCCCGTCCGAGAGCCCAGTACAATGCCTGGATACGACCATAGCGTGTGAGGAAGTATACAGCGCGGACGTAGGGATCCTTCGTGAATTCGTGGTTGCGCTTGGACAGCATGGAGAACGCGGCGGGGTCGTTGAGCTCGTTCAGAATGAGCTGGAGAATCTCATCTGTGCAGACCACGACGTCATGAGTCTCATGGCTGGTCGAGGCCACACTGTAACACACCGCAAAGACGATCCATAGTGGCCAGTGGTTTGGTGGCTGTCGTGGGTGTCGTGGTGGGTGTCGTCAGATATCCAGCAGAGCGTCAGGCGAGCGGCAGGAGATGAGAGTGCAGCCAGAGGGGTAACGGGGGTGCGCAGGAGCACGCGGGGAGTGGTTGCGGTGCGGAACGGTCTGCGGCAGTCGGGGAGGCAGCACTCGCCACTACGGTAGCAGCGGGCAGGAGAGCCGGGTCTGGGGAGATGGGGGAAGATGGTAGAGAAGGAAAACAACGCCTTGGCCTGGCAGGCGGACATCCAAATCCTCTGCAATCCCTCGGATCCGGTGCCAGATCGGCCACCGCAGACGCCTGCGCTCGAGCCGTCCTCCGCCAACTCTTTGCGACAGAACCTACACCGGCATACGCACGCAAAATCGCATTACATTCGCTGCGCAATGTATCCTAGATTCTACGCAATGCTCGTCCGCAATCCCCGCGGCCGACCTCCCGGAGCCCTGGCGTTAAAAGTCCCCCTTGTAGTAGCCCCGCCAGATCTTCCACGGCAACTTCCAGTCCCGCAACTGTAGCGACGGGTGGAACGCGTCAAAGTCGACCGACTCCAGGCGTCCGAGGTAATCTCGCGTCGGTAGCTATAACGTCAGAAGACCAGCATGTCAGCGTCCTTCTTCCTCGGCCCGCAACGTCAAGGTTTGCGCAGAGTTAGATTGAGGGACGTACGCCATACAGAAACACTGGCATCGCACGGCGCGGAACCTTGCCGCCGCCGTTGCCTGCTTGCTTGAACATCTCCCGCGCTGTGAGCAAGTTGTCGTTCGCCACAGTTGCGAACTCGAACACTGCGTCCGATATTCCGTCCGCGTTCCCACCTTTGCGAAACACGTCTTCTTGGCGTACCCCATGACGCGCAGTGAGCTCGGCGGGGATAACCATGTTTCCTTTGGACGCATGGTAAGGAAGCGCACGCAGCAGTACGTGTATGCACTGCGCGACACCGAGGTGGGAGGCCGCATGCGATGACACAGAGTCCGACGAGAGGTTAAGCAGAGAAAGCAGCAGGTAGAGGAACGTCGACGTCGTCGACTCTGCATGCGCTCTTAACGACTCCATTGTAAGATGGGCGGGCGTGTGCAGCTCAGCGTCCTGCAGAATGTGTCAGGACGGCGCGCCCGCAATCTCAGAAGCTCTAACCGACGCAGTACGTACTCGAGCATCAATGATTCTGCGGAGATGATATGCAGGGAGATTCGCTCTTCGGGACGCGTCATGGAGTGCGAGCGCAATGGGATGTTGTGGCGGTCTGCCCTACGTTATGTGGCGTTCAGAATTGTCACCATGAACAGCGACGGAACGTACATCAGCAATGTTCTTGATCGCGTCACGCCAGAATTGCATTCGCATCTTCCCAATCATCGCATTGGATACTGTGTCTTGGACAGAAGCCAGTTCTACCTGCGTTGTTTCAGTTTATCAGTACGCGTCCACTGGGTACTAGTGTGACCCTGCGTATACACAGGAGACATGACAGGTGCAGACGCTGCCTCCTCGACACAAGGACCTCGTTCCATTCGCAAAAGGGCGGCTCGGACCATAGTCGAGAAAAAGCCAGGTCTCCCCTGAGCGACCCCCGCCCACACAAGCATACCGCCTCCTCCTTGACCGAGAGTGTCCGCTAGACAGGAGAGGTCGTGGACAAGACCGAGGACTCACGTAGAATGCACGGAGGGCGTAGAATGCACTCTGATACTCCCGCGGGTAGAAAGAACCAATCAGGTAGCTCTCATAGTCGCGTGTTCGTACGTAGTCCCTGCAGTATGCCGATGGGTCCGCAACACCAGGTTCCGAAGCATTCGAGACTGATGCCAGCGCCCTGACTTGAGAGACACGAGAGACACGGTTCGCTAGCCGTGCGGAAGCGAGAGCAGGTAGCCGGGAGCCTGTCGACCAAAGTCCCAGCATTCTGCCACAAGACAAAGCAGAGACGGACAAGGACCGGATGTAGACCTCAGGAGGATGATGGAGGTTCGGGAAGACGTATTTGACGCGTCACCGTGACGCAGACGCGACTCGTCACTGGTGTAACGCGTGACCGCTCGTGGAATCCGGGAAGTTCGGAGGGCGTCTCGGCCGAGTTCAGCCTCTGCTAAGTCACTGGTCAGGCTTCATGAGGCTTTGCAACCTGCTTCTGCTCCTTCGTGCACGTCTTTTTGCTTCTCTACTGTGATTCAGGGCTCTGCTGCAGGAGACAGGAGGACGGCGGCACACCATGTCCTTGAGGCGGTCGGGGCTGCAGAGAGAAGTGCTTGCGCTGTACAGAAGGTCAGCTAAACCTGCACTCTGGTGTCAGTCCCCATGGCTAACTTAGCATGACAGAGCACTCCGTATGGTCAATACAAAGCCAGCAGCCGCACAGCCCAAATTTAAGCTCTACGTGCGGTATACCTTCAAGACCCAAGCATCGTCCGTTTCCCCTCGAGACATCTCGGCCATAGAGCACTTGCTCCGCAGAGGACGGCGCCAACTCGAGATGTACGAGGACCCGCAGGTTCGCGACTGCTTTGTTAGCAATGACATGCTTCAATGGGGCGCACGAAACGCTGGAAGGAGGGAGAGCACTGCGGGGACGCCAAGCTCTGCATCATGACGATGACACCCATGCTGGTATGGTGAGTTGTACATATTCTTTCACTTGTTGTTATCGATATTGAGGCGACAAGTTCAGGACGCCGCACGAGAGCTTCGTCAAGCCACTCAACTACCTCTTTCTCGTCAGTGGTCCTGAGTAGCGCTTCTGGGGAAAGGGTCGACCGACTGGACTTCTAACCCTGAACGACCCCATGCGCGACAGAGCAGGCCACGTCAAGGAGGTGGGGTAGTTGAGTCAGATAGCACAGGTCATAGGGTAGTGGTGATCGACGTATCGAGAGCAAGGCATAGAGCAATGGAACAGAGAATGCAATTACCGTGGTCTAGTAGGATATACACCCCCTTCACCAGCTCTATGCCTTCGGCGCAACAGCCTCAGGGACAGTCTCAAAGAGCGACTGCGCGACGACATCAGCAACACCGTCGCTTTGCCGCCTCTTCGCCTTCTCCTCCCTCCGGGCAGCCTCAGCAGCCTGCGCCTCCTCAGCAGCTCGCGCTGAATCTTCTAGCTTAAGAAGCTGCTCGCGCTTCTCGTTGTGGATCTTCAGAGCACCCTCATACGCGAGTCGCCGTTCGTTGATGACATACTTGATGCGTGCCATCGTTTTCCGGCACTGGAGGTAAGGCGCAGCGTCAGCATTGGCCCGAAAGAATAACGACATGGTTGTGACAGGTGGGAGAAGGTGCAGCACGAGTGTTGAGCATGGATGAGGAACATACCCTATATGCCTTGTTCCACAGCCCGAGAGCCTGCTCGTTCGCCCCAAGCCTCCGTCCCTCCGCCTGCTGTGTCGCGAGCAGATTCCGTTCCCGGAGAACGACATACCACAGCGTATGTAGGTCCTTAAAGCTCTTCCGCCTCAGCTCCGCCGCTGTCCATGCCCGACCTACGGGTCACAATGCGCCACATGAGTACACGTCTGAGACGCGGCATGTATTACGACGTACCACTCTTGTCGTGCACTACGTCCACAGGCTCGACCGTCTCATGGGTCACCTTGCCGTCCTTCTCCTTCCTCCGGAAGAACGCCCAGAGACCATGGTCAGGGTTGACCTCGATACCCAGATGTGGACGCAAGGCCCCCACCGCTCCTGCCTTGTACCTTGCTGTCTCGGATGCTGCAACAGCTGTTGTCGATGGTGCATGCGTAGCTAGTTGGCGTCCGCGTACCGCCGCTATGCAGACAGAGCGGCCCGCGCGTGTAGAGAGCGCAGAGAGCATTTTGGGAACGGAGGTGAAAGACGGAGAAGGCAAGCAGAACTCCAGCGCCTGAGCTGGAATGGGCGCGTTACGCGACGTCACACAGGATGGTCACGAAAGTCGGGGTTCATTTAAGGCAATTCCCGCCGGTAAATGTGACTCTACTTTGTGGGGGCGTAATATATTGCGGTTACAGCTGCTTTCACAACGATAGAGACCTTCGGCATATGTGAAACAATATTCGGCTGAGGCGGAACGCGAAAACAGACGTCGCGAAGCCTCGAGAAAGCAGCTGTAAGAAACTAAGTACTGTACCGACATCGCCTCATACGAATGTTGCAGTTCGGAGTAAGCAAGCCTGCGAGCGAAAGTCCGAACAAGGGCTTACTAAGCGTGCGGATGGATGAGAGCACTGTAATCGTTCTACTCACCTTGCGTCTTGCACATCCGCCTCACGTCCGTCCGTTCGCTCGCTTGCTCATTGCTGGAGACATACGTCTCGTTTTCTATACTCTGCTTTACACTTATACATACTTCTGATCCAATATTGATGGCCACCACGAGAGGACGAGCCTGCCAGTGCATTTGGCTATACAAGGCATCGTCAGGATGGGCGATTTCGAGCGACGAGGTCATGCTACGACTTGTACGGAAAAGTCTGGAAAGGGGCTATGAACTGAAGCCACGATATGTATGGTGCTCCTGCACAAGCCATTCCCCTGCCTTCAGGGCAAGCCGTTGCGGGCACACTTAGCCTTCAGGGCACGCCGTTACGGGCACGCCATTATGGGCACTGTGAACACCTTCATGGCACGCCGGTACGGGCGCTGTGAATGCCTTTAGGGCACGCCGGTACGGACACTGTGAACGCCTTCAGGGCATGCCGGTACGGGCATCTTGGACGCCGTCAGGGCACGCCAATGCGGAAGACTCTTACAGGCAGCCAATCCAGGCATTCTCGCGACTTCAAGACAGAAATTGGCTAGTGACATTGACTGTCAAAGGTTTGATTCTACTACAGCTACAGCTACGCCTGGGTGGGGGTGTCGGTGCGAGGTCCGACTGTTGTGGCTTCGCTGTTGTGGGGAGTCGGACCTACTCACCACCTCGCGCTCGAGCAGGATTCTGGCAGGGATTAATGGGATATGGCATGCATCGGGATGCTCCTGCTTCGGGCTTCCCGGACCAGTGGATGTCTACATCATATTCCCGACCTCCCTCGTCGCGTCGAGGAGTCGATACAAAGGTTCGACTGCGGCCAGAATCCTGGCCTCCTCCCAGAGCTTGTCATACGATTGTCGAAGAAGTGAAGCATGCAATTAGGAAGCACATTGTGTCCCTGCCAATCTAAACACGAGCGAAAACATCCTTTAAAGGGATTCAAAACTCGCTACATCAACAACTTGGCTTAATCAACTCACGACCGATAGCAGCACAAATTTGACAAAGCTCACAGCATAATCAGAACAGCGATTTGTATGCGACGACAGCGGAGGAGGAAGAGTTAGGGGATTATAAATTTTGGATCCGAGACAATGCTGAGAGAACATACAAATGGCATGTGTGCGTTGGTGTGTTGCATGCGAGGCAGCGACGTGGGATGCAGGACTATGGTTATACAGTATGAGGGATGTGAACGGTGGCCAAGCGTACCATGGAAGGGTAATGAGATATGAGCTATCGATGAGTCGATGATGAGAGAAAGAGTGAGTAACCTGTCCGGGTCTACAGAAACATCATACAATGTGCCAGCGCGCTCACGAGAGATGCAAGGTGTCGATGACAATGTGGACGTGGCGTGGCACATCAACGAGCGAAGGCGAAGGGGCTTGGAGGCCTGTATGCAGATGGTGAATGCAAAACGACAGCGGCGAAGCGAAAACATAGCATAGCGATATAATCAGGCGATGCGATCCAGAAACATACTAAAACTTGGCGACATGTACCGGCCGTCGTGCCGTGACATGTCGCCCGTGGCATAGGCCTCCGCCATGTTCACCGATACCGAGGAGGCGGGGCGAGCATGAGCTTTACGCTCCGCTGACCAGCAGGAGGAAATGTATCGGGTCGAAGGAGGGGTATTCAACTCAAAGGTGGCCAGATCAAGGAGCCATGTCCCCCATTGCGGCAGCGAGAGCGGCGTCGCGATTAATACTTTTGAGTTCCCTGATCAGCCGCTATATAATCGTCAGTTCACTCAGAACTGCCACAGGGTACACAGGCATACCTCAGCATCCGCCGCGATCTGGTCCTCCGTCCAGTTCTGCGCTTCCCCGCCTGCCGCACCCATCTTGAGGCCATATATGAGCAGCTGCTTCATATAGTGTGGGTTGATGATGGTCTCGACGTCCGTCAGCTGGAGCTCGAGCGCGTGGGTGGATGCTGGTGCGGGCGGCGTCATAACTGGTTTGGGTTCGGCTGACGCACACGAAGCGTGAGCCAGTGTCGAGGGAAAACGAAGCTGGGAACTCACGCTCAAGCCAGTTCTGCTGGAGTAGCTCCGGGATGGTCGCCCTGGCCTTCGGATTGCGGACAAGGCAGCTCTTCATCGTGGTGATGATACTTTGCGGGACGCGAACTTTGAGATGCTCGAGCTTCTGCGGGGGAGATGAGTTCACGGCATCCTTGCTCCTGTTTCGCGGCCCCATGGGAACGGCGTACTCCGGGAAGTCGATGATGTGGTTCTCGTCCGGAATTGCCCTCATCTTCTGCATGGGGTGGGTGATGTGACCGAACGGTGGTTGCCCGTACACCATCTGGTACAGAATGCACCCGAGTGACCAGACGTCAGACGGTCGGCCGACCTTCAACCTGCGCATGCCCTCTGGGAGTTCGATAGCCTCCGGCGACATGTAGTTCACCGTCCCTATCTGGTGGTCGCGCTGAATGTTGGTAGTGTCATTCGCAATGGCATTGGCGATCCCAAAATCAATGAGCTTCAGCTGTCCCTTCACGAGCACGAAGTTTGCGGGCTTGAGGTCAGAATGGACGATCTTCTCCTCGTGGATGATGTGAACAGCTTGGAGCATCTGAGAAGAGTTGTCAGGGTGTACTGCACGTTCACATCGTGACAGTGACGTACCTGTTTCCAGTAGTACGCAACCCACACCGGGTCCATGGGCTCCCTTTGCTGCTCCTGCAGAAGCCGCGCAAGGTCGATCTCTCCACACTCCATCACCAGAAGCAGCTGACCCCTGGCACCCGCGCCCTTGACTTCGCTGTCCAGTAGCCTGATGATCCGCTGGTTGCCGTCGAGACGCTTCAATAGCGCAATTTCGTTCATGTAGCCCGCCAGAGTTTCGGGATCCACCTTGTCAAGTGTAACCTTCTTCAGAGCGTAGACCTCGTGCTGTTGAGTCATTACTCTGTAGACACGAGAAGACCCGCCCCTGCCTATCATGTCAAGGCGTTGATAATTCTTCTTATTTACCTACACAATGTCAATTCTAGCAAGTAAGTGGAAGGAGAATCGCTTACGACGATGGACTTGTTTGCTTGCGCGGCGTTCTGCATCTGTACTGCATGAGACGCGGACTTAGTTGCTTGCAGCGGCGGAGGCTGTGGGAGGTCCACATCGTCCCAATGTGACCGTTTCTGTGCCGGGGCATTCAGGGCGGGGTCGCTTCTACGAGCGCGTGCAGCATCAACCACGGTCGGTGAGCCAGACGCACCGCGCATGGTGTCGGAGTCTCTCCTCTGATGTCGTAGGTGTGGTGGTGCGATATGCGTAGGTGATGGAGCAGGGGGAAAGGCATGCGCCTGCGCTTGCGCGCGTGCTGCTGACCGTCAGAGCTGCCGTGCGGGTTGAGCACGTACTGGAACGCACCTGCCGCCTCCTCTGCCTCTCGACGTGCGTTGGCATACCCTTCCTCCAATGCAATCTCGCGCTCTTGCCGCAGTTTCTCCTCCAATGTCACCCTGCGTGCACCGAGCGACGTACCGGGCCGCATGTACCCTATCGGGCGTTCCGGGGGTGGTTCGATGGGTGGAGGGGCATCGCTGAGACTCGCGGATCGTCGCGGTCGGATGGGCAGGTGCGTCCCAGCGTACGGCGCTGCTTCTGGCTCCAGCTCCTCATTCACCTCCGATATTCTTTCAACCTTGGCGACTGACCGAGCTGGACGAATGACGCGAGCGGCACGTGGGTTCTCCTTCTCGTCAAATCCGTAGGTGTGTCCCGCAGGCTTCGGCTGGGCCTCTCCTTCGGGGAGGTCTTCTAGCCGCACCCGTCGCGCGCCGCCGCCGATCTTGCGCCCTGTCCCCGCATTGGTGGTTGCAAGCGCTGAGAAGCCGCGCGACGTCCCCGCCGGCGTGATGGCAAGCGGACCAGAGGTTGCGCGCTGGAATTGACGAGGCTGGTAGAGGGACTCTTGCGGAAGGGATTCGGAGCGGGCTAAGGGAGCCGGACGGGAGTAGGTGGATGGCGCAAGCTTGGGAGAAGGGGCTTTCGGCGGAGAGTCTGACGGCGTAGGAGGGGTCGAGGACTTGGAGGAGCCCTTGGACACGCGCACAATCTCACCATGAGAGTTGCGTTCATAGTTGAAGGAAAGGTCTGAGAGGTCGCAGATGGAGGAGTCGTCGGAGTTCGCGGGGGAGACTTGCAGATTCTTGCCGTCGCGGGAGGGAGGAGGAGATTGTGAGGGCGTACCCGGAGATATACGCCCTTCTACCAATGTGTACGAGCTTGTGTTCATGATGGCACGTCAGCTGGACAGTAACCACTGGAGAAGAATGATGAGTTCATGCCCGCGAATGGGGGAAGTGGAAGTGGTAGTTCATCGACATGCTGAACGAATACTGCACAGTCCAACATGTGTGTGTCAGTACCATCCAGTTGACCATCTTCCATGGTCTTATGATGTTGAGAGTGCGTGCGGAACACCGGTCCCTCCCATCTCTCCACGCAATGGCGCACGATCAGCGGGAGGCCCGACGCGTCAAGTCTGGATGTGAGTTTCTCCTGGGATCACTGGGACCCATGCGTATAGAGAAGTAGAGTGTTGGTCGGTCGGTCGAGAGACTTCCCATCTCTCCGTTCGATCCCATGCTTGCCACTGATACATAGACTCGTCGCGCACCTTGTTATGAGTGTGATGAAACCTACGTGGCGGGGCTGTGGCAAGCCAAATTACGCGTGATATACCTGCCATATAGCGCGAACAATGGTAAAGACACGAACAATAGGAAATGGGCACTGGACGGACCGTGAGGTGATCCGGAGGTGTTCCTGCCGTCGTTGGTTCCGGACGGTCTTGCTGCTCTTCCCAGGCGCGGGGTGCTGCGTCAAAATTGCCAGACACAGAGCTCAGGGTGCTGAAGGCGTCGCGTTGCGGTCGATGCGAGAGGAGGTGTCGAGAGAACCGAGTGGGAAGACGGGATCTTTGTTGGACTCCGCAGGCGCCGGCGCAGTTGAACCTCATGCTCGACACGAGGCGGCGACACGACCACGTGCCTCGACGCGCTCAGACGCGTCCTCGGACTCCAGAGTTCAGACTCCAGACAAGACCTCTCACGCAAATGTAAGCAGACCAGAATTGACCAGATGGTGCATACTGCACTCAGTCGCATAAAACACACGATACCGACGTGCTACAACTTCCATCCGAGCTTCTCTCTTCCCATAAACATACCATAGCTCAATCTCCGTTCTTCCAGGCATCATCCCATCCCAACGCACTCCGGTCCCAAGATCCCGCCTTCTGACCATACGATACCCACCCAAGGGTATCCATGACGACTCCCGCTGCACGCAAGAAGACCGTCCCATCGACCTGCCCCATCCCGTCGTGCGTCTCCCGGCCCTCACGGTCGAATGCCCCGAAGGCGCCTCCGGGAGGAGTGCGTCCGTACCGCTGGGCAGCATAGTATAGCGAGCGGATCGCCTTGACGGTGTGCGCGTCGGGCGCGTGCAGAACAGACGCGACAATGGCGGGCCACGGGCTGGCGTCCTCCGTGGAGTGCGGGTCCCCAATTGCAGAGGCGTCGGGGGCGGACGCATTCCCAGCTGAGTTGGGCGGACGCGGGACAGCAGGGTACGACATGATGAGCCCCGGATCGATCCTGGGACGCCCGCGCACGGTGAGGTACATGAGAAGAACTGGGACGAAGGCGCGCAGCAGCGTCGCCTTGCTCTCCATGCTTGGGATGACATTGAGGAGCGAGGGGACGAAGAGCGTCGCAGTGACCATGTGCATCAAAAAGAAGTCGAGGCGAGGCTTTCGTCCGCGCTTGCCGGTACCCGCCAGTAGCAGCGTAGCGGTCCAGAGGAGCTCCTCAACCTTGTCGTCAAGCTCTGCCTGCCCGCCATATACATCGATCTGCCACAGGGCGGAGAGGCGGCGAATTTCCGCAGGCCGACCATCGGCGCAAGCGGCTTTGAAACGGGCGGAGAGCAGGGCCTCCGGGTCGTAGGGCATGACGGGCGTCATGATCTTGGAGTCGTACTACTAGGCTTGTCGGAGGATGGATAGGAGGGAGTCGCCTTTGGATGGCTGGCGCTGCGTAGAGCCTGTAGATTTGTACGTCGGAGCGTCCAGGGAGGCGGGTGGCTTCTCGAGGTCGAAGATCTCGGGCCAGAAAGCTGAGTGGACCGCTGTTTGAGCAAGAGCTGGAGGCCGGTCGTTAGTACACTTTTACTGCTCGAAGGTGCAGTTCAACTAGACGCCGCCACTCTGTCCGGGCGTTTAAAGTCATGTGATAGTCACGTGAGGCGGCGGTAGGGATAGTTTTGCTAACCAATGTATTATATAATCTGCAACATCCGCGTTTGCACATAAGTCTAGCGCCGTCGCGACGGCAAGAGCCCGCTACCTTTGTGAATAGCCTGTTGTTTACAGTACATAGTAAGTACATGCTTTAGAGGTACCCCTCAAAGTCGTCAGGGAACAAGCAGGGAGGTGGTGCGACAGTCTCGGAGCGTCTGTACAGTATCGATATGGCGTGGAACTGGAAACCGGCGACCCAGCGATCGCGCTGCTGGGGTGTTTTCTTGTCCTGCTTGTAGCGGATAGCGGTGCACTCCACCAGTACGAGGTCGCCTATCATGACGTCGGTGATGGACAAGCGAGGCATATTCGCCTTCTTGGTGTATCCATCCGTGGCGTCGAAGACTTCTCGAAAGCCCTGCAGTCGTGATGGTAATGGAAGGCGAATGAGGCATGGTATATTGATTCTCGTACCGTTTTGTTTGCGGGACTCATCTTGTTAAAGGTCATGTTGTCCAGCTCAGAGATGGTTATCAGTGCTGCGAGGCAGTTAGCAGTCCGTAGAATATGAATAAGTACTACAGAGCGACGTGCCTGCATCATCGGATGCCATATTCAAAATGGCGTTCACTCTATCCCGGTCTACTTGACGAAGAAGGTCGAGCTGGATGCGAAGCCGAGGGCGTGGTTCGGTCTCTGAAGCAGCATAGAGCACGGAGGTGAGATGTCCGATGGCCCAAAGGTTTGGAATCTGTTCTTCAGTTTCGGGGACGGTGATGTACGAGCTGTATTTTCCTTCTCCCCATCTGGCACTGGCAGGCAGATGTCCGAGAGAGTATTCGTTCCGCTCTACGCAAGTGTGTTCGGTCAAGCGGCGGAGTCGACTGCATAAGATGTTAGTGGAGCGTTCTGTTGCGGAGGAGATATCATCGGCTCACATGAATGCAGTAGTAGGGACCCATGTTTGTGTACCCAGAGTGGTGTCGTCCGTGGCTCCATCCCAGAGCTGCTCACGATCCGAGGTTGCAGAGAGTCTGTGTACAGGTGTGAGTGACCGTATAGGCAGGACAAAGGAGGGAAGCAAGCGTCAGACGTTTCGGAAGTGTCACTCATATCTTGGACAGCAAGGGAGGGGGACAGAACACGACGAGGCTGGGCATGGGACTTTATAGTAAGGGCGGGGGAAAACTTCCTACTTGAACGGTGAAAATTGCGAACGTTACGACGTTCTGTGCAATATCGGATGCGTAATATTGCAATACACAGATGTCTACGATCGTTACACAGTTGTATCTACGCGTGCACGAGGACGGGGTCTAGCGAATAGTCTATGTATGGCTCGCATCCGGAATTCGGTGGTCCACCCTTCCCACTCAGAGCCGCGCGCTGTAGGAGCCCGGTACATCTCCCAGCGGCCGTTGTTCAAGGAATGCAACCGTTGACGAAACACATACCCTTCGACAAGAACGATGTCGCCTATTACTAGCTCTGACACATTGATGCGGGGCATGCCAGCGTTCGTCTCGACAGCTGCATCGTACACGTAAGGGAACAGCTGCAATGCAGGGGCGAGTGAGAAGGGGCAGTGACAAGTGTGCGTTTCATATGTGGCACTCACAATCGTAGACCTGTTCTGTGCAGGCTGATAGATAGCGCGTATATAGCGCGTGCTTCGCCCTAGAAGAACTGCTGTGAGATTGCGATGGGTTGGAGATGCATGGATACTCACTGCGGACTGGGTTGGCTAGGTTGGCTATGCGATCAACACCGGCGCGGTCGATGTCTCGCAAGAGGTGGATGGTGACCCAGGAGCGTTGAAACTCGGCGTGTCTCGACGACGTGAACATGGTGTCTTCCAGAACCCCAATAGCGACGACCTCGCACATTGTGTTCTCGTCGAAGAGTAGCTTGTTGTTCCAGCGGACGTCTGTAGGCAGGTTTGCGAGGGAGTAGCGACCCCGGGGCGGGTCCTTACTATCGAGCAGGGTCTGTAGGCGACTATGGAGGGCGTGAGAGGTGGGTGCGGCACAGGGACAATATAGAGTAACTCACCGGAGGTCAATGTGAGCCATGTCTCTCTTCCAATCACCCCACCCGTTGAATGAGATTGCGCTCAAAGTCAACGTCTCGACGGTGTCGGCGTTGTCGGCGTTGTCGGCGTTGTTGGCGTTGTTGGTGTTGTCCACCACGGCATTGACCGTGCCCTGCCCCTCGGTGTGTGGGAATACGACGGCGTCAGGGAAGAGCTTCCGGAGCACGACACGCGAGCTCTCGGTGCTACCGTCGCTGGCGTATCCCCTGGCATGTGGAGTGTGAGATTGAGTTGTACATCGGACATGACCATCACGTACTCGTCAGGTTCACTCTGCGCGTCTTGTAGATCTCCTCCAGCGTTTTCGGGGATGCACAGGGAGGTAGCTTCCGGAGCCGCCGCACCTAAGAGAGCAAGTACTTCGTCGCATTCGTCCTCAGAACTGGATTCGCTGTCGATGAAGAAGCGTTCGATGCAGGAGGGGAATACGATGGAAGGTCTGTGAGGTGGTGAGATCAGCAGAGAGAGAGAGGAGAGGAAGACATAGATCCGTGCGTACCGAACACGCTTCGGGCAGGGCTCCAAGTCGGGGCTGGAGGGACGCGAGTGTTGCATGACGAGTAGGACCGGAGAGGACAGAAGGACACCAGCAACGTGCTTTATCTCACAGGTCAGCATGTAAATTTCTAGGGTTCGGGCAGAGGCAGAGGTAGGGCAATGATCACGCAATCGGTGCGACGACTTTGATGAGGCGGACAAAAAATTGGGAGAAGGGACATGTGGTTAAAGTTACGCCGAGAGAATACTACGGACAAAAAGGGACTAGCGGAACGGACGGAATGTAAGAACGGGAGAACTGTGAACGAATCAGATTGCCGCCATCCTACTTCCGTACGGTGTACTGGAATCCAGGCCCGACTTCGACAGACAAACGTGCTGCATAGTCAGTCGCGGTGTGAACTAGTTTCACGGCTTTGGCGCAAAGCGCATAGCTCGGGGGACCTTGTGCGAAGTTGGCCTCAAGATGAATGGAGACGAACTCGAGGATGATCAGATCGTGCTTGTGGAGGATGTTGGGAGGAAGAAGGTTGCCGACTTGGTTGAAGTCGCATTTTGTGTAGTCGCGAACTTCATGCGAGTAGCCGCGCTGTATCGCCCATGATGAGTCTGCGTAACCTGTAACCCCCAACAGGACAGGTGCGTATATACTCACCTGGCCAGGAGGCGGGGTGGATGATGCACGCGACATCCAGATGTGTACGGGAGGGAACTCTCCTTCTGAGTATTGGAGAAGGGGGTCGCGATTGGCAAAAGGTATGCTGTAAGGCAAGTGTGGGTGTGCGCACCTAGGAGCGTATCCGTATCCGGTTCAACGGGGCGCTGATTCGCGTGCATGTTTGCATACAGACGGTTGGCATCTCCTGAGTAGAATGGGTACACCGTAATGTATGGTCTTCTGGCAGCTAGTTGCGGGTTGTCGAGAACAGCGATGAGCCGGTGGTACTCGGGCTCTTCGAACACACCGGTGCGCGACCAAGTAGCGCGTCCGCCCGTGTTGTCCCAGGCCCAGCGGCACGCCACTGTGTCGATTGTGGAGAGTGCTCGAGGTGCAGAGGTCTGGGCGCGCCGCTGCAGGCGGTCCAACTCCCTACAAGAACTCAGCAGGTGCAGGGAAGTGAGGATATCACTCACAATATCTTTTGCGGGGGGTACAATTCACCCGTGCGAGACAGTTGAGGATTGTGGTACATGATTGGCTCGGACATGATGGGGTGAAGGTGGGAGGGATGCACGAACGAACACAGGGCAGACGGGGGTGGCAGTAGAACACGAGGGCTTATGTGCAGGGACAGTGATGACGAATGGAGTACATTACGATAAGGCTCTACAGGCTAATACATGTAAGGAAGGGATCGGAGGGACGGAGGGCGAAAGCACAGGAGGGAAAGAAGAGCAAGGTTGGAGGGAATGGAGGGAAAAAGCACATGACTCGTGCATTTTATCGGCCGTCATGCGGCCTCTCAGAAAGAACGGGGTCAGGCTCTTCGGGCTCGTCTGGATGTACGATACGTCAGCGCTGTAGAGATAGGATGGTCATATGGATGGGCACGCACCGAATGACATCGTCGATCCTGAGGGTCTGGACTGTAGGTGTACTGAAACGGCCAAGTGCGTCTGCATCGTCGCAAGCCTGGTCGCAAGCACGTCCACCGAGCCACCACACAGGCATGCGTCCCGATTGGCAGGGAATGATGGGGGTCGTGTTCGGATGGAAGGACCCCAACACGCAATGTTCGTCGCCGAAGTAGCGGGGAGTACGGGTGCAGGCTTCGTGCGTCTGGTCGCAAACGGGGACGTCGGCCCACTGCATGCGAGAACGGCGGATAGAGAACCCTCGCTCCTCGTACTTGTGGATGCAGTCGACTGTGCGAGGCCGCGGATACTCGAGAAGGATGAGCGCAATGGGGTTGAGTACTGCGCGGGACTGGAGGGTGAGGGCGGGATAGGGCAAGCAATACATATCTGCTCCGACGAACGTGATGACATGCGAGCCCCAGAAGAAGGGCAGTGGGTGGAGAGCGGAGAGGGTGTTGCTCTGTATGACGTCTATGGAGAGGTCGCCCTTGCTGAGATGGTACACCCGCTGGTAGCCCTGCGAGTCGGCATGGTAGGTCGGTCGGTTGACATCGTCGATTTGATAGCCTTCGACGTCGACCAGGTACGCCAGGACCCGAACAGCGTATGTTGACGGAGTGTAGATGTCGAGGTCATGGGCTTTCCAGTCGACGTCGGGCTGGCGTTGGAGGAACCGGAGCGAGGCGGAGCCAGATATCACGGAGTCGGTGAGGCGCAAGACAGCACGGAAGCCGTCAGAGTCGGCGAACCAAGTAGAGAGCATCTTGTTATACTCGTGGGTGAGATGGTAGCTCACCGCGAGATCGACTTCTGGTGATGTCTTGCGCCAGTCCGTCAAGGTCCGTATATCCAGGTAAGATGCTATATCCATCAGGATATGTGGGTTTGCCCTGTTCCAGTGTAAGCGACACATGAAGCACGAAAAATCGAAGTACGGCGTACCGAACGTTGGAGCGTTTGGAACGCATGTGAGACTCCTTAACAATGTCGCTGTGTACGATCGCGCGGCCATCTGGGCGACGTCTGCAACAATAATGAGCAGATGAAGTACAACCAGAGCTCTGTACTCACCTTCGAAGACAGACTAGCGGCATGGCGGGAGGAATCAGCGGCGTGCGGGTGATGACGACGAAGAATGAGACATGGAAGACACATCCGAAAGGTCCGTCAGCCGCTTTTATATGTGTGCGTGCGCCCTAGGCGCAACTTGGCTGTATGTCGGGAACGGCGCGGGTGGCGAACATGAAGTTTGCAGCAATGCCAGGCGGGAAGAGAAAATTGGCAACCAGTGCCAGGCAGAGTGCACCGTGCACCGTCCAAGTATGCAATGGAACTTCGCTCGGACACACGCAGTCCCCGAGCCGTCAGTGGAGCTGGAATCTGGAATCTAGAATCTGGTGAGATGTTCGCGATCGTTTGCGCTAGTTCGCGTTAGGTTATGACGTGACTCTGGTGCATGCTGGGCTATCGGAAGAATGCGGCTTTGTCAGTTAATAGCGAAATTTAACGGTGGAGGGATCGGAAGTCGGCAGTTCCGATGACAAAGTAAAACGGCAGCCCGGAAGACAGAACGTACCACGCGAATCGTCCGCCTCGATACTTCTCTCTCCTCTCGTCAAGAAGATGTCTGTTCCAACCGGTGGGTTCTCAGCTGCGCGCTGCCGTATCCGGTGTCTGGTTATTGACTAGGAGCTGTCGACAAACATAGGAAACCGTGCAATCTCCCCCCTGCTCTGGCCTGGCGGGTTGGGGCGTAGTGAGACGTGCGGGATCGACTTTCAGGTTCGCGACGACTGGCGATATATTCCGGAGACCGTCGATGACATCTGCGAGTGGGCAACCATTGGGTCCGACGATGTGGACGACCCTGCGTATGATCGCGACAGACGCTACTTGTTGTACCACCCAAGGGTCCTGCCTGACGAGTACCAGGGCATGGAGTGTCGAGTAACGATCGTGCTTCAGGGTTTTCTGGGAAAGTTTCAGCTTTCAACCTTAGGGAATTGGAAAGGGTGCGTACAACTTACCATGCAATGCCTTCTTGCCTGACTTTGCTTGCAGACGCGAAAAGGACGCCGCGAGTGCAATCCAATACCTCGTGCTCGAGGGGGGAGGGTGCACCGAGGCGTTCCAAACCCAGACGCGTGCGTTGAACAACTTGAAGCAGTTCATCTGCATGAAGGTTGGCGCGTCAGTGGATGAGCGGGAGTACGGGGGCGATAGCATATTCCTCGAACGAAGAGTCTTCACGAAGGTCAGTGAGCTGACACCACGATTAACGGTTTCTTCTTCTGACTATCTCGATCTGTGTGGCAGCTTCGAGCTGTGTCCTCACGCGCAAATCTCATTCAGTTGAACGACAACAACGATCCTCGGCGGAACGCGAGGAAGATCGCCCACAAATGGGGAGTAGATCATTTGATACACACGGGTGCTCGTCGTTCAAATGGTCAGAACACCCCCATTGCGGTTGAGGCTCTCTGCGTCGGAGACTTCGTGGAGGTCTCCGTGTCTGCCGATATCCAAACAGGACGTCGTCGTGGTGTCGGGAGTGCGGCGGGCGGGACCACTGCTGTGCGGTTTGCAATGCACGAAGTCGTGCGTCTTTGGACCGCACAGGAAGCGCAGGTGCGTATCCAAATGCCAATACATTGTCGAAGGTTGCACTCACCAGCTATGCAGAGTCGCTGCCCGAAAGAGAGGAGCGCTGCTTCCCACGTTGGGAAGAGAGTCGTTGCCCAAATGCCGTCCGGGTTCCGCATCGGAGAGCAGAGGTCTGTCAATTCCTCGGCTACTGACAAGGATGACGTCGACATGCAAGGCCGCGAATCCATGTAATATATCTGTAACGCAGCGTAATGGCGATAATAGTGGAGTTGTTCGAGATGACACGGAGCATGAGCACGAGCGAGAGAGAATGACATGCTAGGTGTTCCAAGCGCGAGCTAATAGGTGCCTGTCTACCAAATGGGCAGATCTCCAACTCGCTGCTTGTGAGCGGCGCTACTGTGTTGCTGAGGAGGTTGATAATGAAGTTGACAGAGCGAACGAGATTGAGGTGGATGACTGCACGCCAGGCGTCGCTCTCGGCCTGTAAAGCCTTCGGAGTAAAGGCCAGCTGGAAGTTCTTGAGCATAGTAGACTTGCCCGACTCAGATTGCCCTGCAGCGTCCAGCAGTCAGAGAAAGCGTCGTCAAGCAGTCACAGAAAGCATCAAGGAGTCAGAGACAGCGTCCAGGAGTCTGGCAGGCACAGTAGGTGTGACAAGGCGCCCGCTGGGCGCCTTTGCTAATAGCAGCCTTGCTCGTGCGGCTTAATCCGCTAAGGTCTAGTTTCACGCGGAGCCGATAAAGCTGTATGTAATGGATAATCTGAGAGTGTTGTGGCTTATCGCGGTTTGTCGGAGTTTTACTGACGCATTTCAGCGTGAGCGTGACTGGCACTGTCACCAGCGCGCT
The DNA here is from genome assembly GCA_004369055.1 of Polyporus arcularius HHB13444. Taxonomy (NCBI): domain Eukaryota; kingdom Fungi; phylum Basidiomycota; class Agaricomycetes; order Polyporales; family Polyporaceae; genus Polyporus; species Polyporus arcularius. The sequence goes on from ML211341.1 coordinate 32,404, forward strand.
TGGTCACATCGGTCACCCGAACTGCGAACCGTCCGCGTCCCCTCTCCCCAGCCCGTCGCTATCTGGTCTCCTTCCGCTTTTACGCTTCTTCTGCCTGCGTGTTCGTACTCGCCTCTCCTGTCCTATGAATGTCATCCGCGCTCCATTGCCTCTAGTGCCCGCCTAGTTCTCCCTGATTCACGACGCAACGCATGCACGCAACTTGCGGGAGTTCGCATCCCAGAATCCGAATGGTAAGCCACACTCTGGATGCCAACGCACGCTCCTCCAGAGGCATGTATATCGAGCGAAGTGGCGTATAGCATGAAGTCATGTTGATCAGAACGCAACACATCGCATTCCCGAGCTCCATAACCCCCTGCTCGCGCTGACCGCGCGTCGACCTCGGTTCCCGACCTTTGCTATGCCCTATGCCGCCTTCACTATCTCGAGGGTCCTATCAGTCGCACAGGATACTCGAGTCAAAGCAACTCGAAGCGCCATGTCGGCTATGACTGCCTGACACTCAAGGAGAGGTACGCAATATCGCTCTCTCGCGCCCCGCCGCCGCATAGCTCATGTCTGGACAAGACGGCCAACATGTACACTACGATGCGTCAGCTCTAATCGAGTATATTTCGTTTCCCGCAGTATACAGTACATATAGATGTCTTCGTGATCAGAGCCTCTCGTTCGCGTGCTCGAGAGATCTTCTGGGTCTCCACCCACCGTGTGGGGCAGTCGCAGGTCTTCTACAACTCGTACACTTGAAGGCGGACGTTCAGTGCAACTTGGGAGTGTCGGGTTGAGGGCGGTCGGGGCGCGGGTGTGCGAGATAGAGCGGGTTTTGTGCGAGCGGGGCGGGGCGAGCGCGCGAGGTCTCCGTCGTCGTCCGGCCATGCGTGGAGGTCTGTGCTAGCGCCGTTCCGGAGCGCGGTGACTCGAAGGATTGTGGCACGCTGGGGCAGGAGCAGCCTGCCAGGTTCGCGGTCCATGGTGAGGTCACAGAGCGTCGATGGGCGCTGCAGCGCCGGCACAGTTCGAGCGGCGGGACGTCACGGCCAGAACTTCCGCAGGCTCGAGTGCTCGCGCGTGGCTTGAAGCGGGAAGGGAAGACGGCGGACGGCGGACAACGTACCTGAACTCTTCAAACCGAGTCGCAAACCATCCCTGCCCTCTCTTCGCCACTCCCACCCACAGATGCGTTCCCTCCTGCGATCTGCATCATCGCGACGCTTGCTCGTGCTTCATCGCACCTGCGCACGCTGGAGGCCTTGACGAAGGACGATGCGCGAGGGACGTCACCGGACAGGAAGCTTTGCAGGGCGAGGTCGGACAGGTCTTGCGGGTCTTGAGCTCGACCACGGAGCGCAGGAGACGGCGACGAACGAGGGCAGTGACAGGGAGGTGCGGCAAACACAGGCAAACAGCAGCTGCACTGAGAGTAGACGAGAGTGAGGGCGGTGGGGAGGGCGGTGGGGAGGCACTTGGCAGTCTGACTCTACCAGAGACTGCTGTCTGCACCTTCACGTGTCGCTGCCAGCCACGCATAATGCAAAGCTGGATGAGAGGTTGAGAGAGTAGGCTCGTCAGCCTGCGATACGCACTCTAGCAGTAGTGGAGGCCCTGAGCACGAGATCAGCCTGGAAAGTGAGTCAGTCGCCCAGAACGAATGAAGGACAGAGGACCAGACTCACCTCACATGGCGCACGCCCCCTGCACCGTCGTGGATGTAGAACGTCAGTCTGGGAAGCGTGAGATCAGGCTCTTGCGAGATGTAAGGCCCGAAGCCCGCATTGAGCGTCGACGTCTGTATGAGGAGCGTCTCGAACGCCTGGCACTTGTCCTCGTGCGCGGACGTCTTCAGACTTGCCGGGCATCATGAATTGATGCTCTCCCAGCCAGCCGTCGCGATCTTCGTGCTCCTCTTCGTCGTCTTTGCCTCAGAGTCAGAACGACGAGCGGGAGCGGGTAGAGGTGCAAATACGCACTTGATTGAGATGTCGGTTTTCGAGCAGCTTGCGATGCGCAGGAGCGGGTCATCGCCTGTCATCGCCTGGTCGAGCACGACGGACACTCACACCACTACTACGAACGTTCTGCGACCGAAGGTCAACGAGGTGGGCGGGAGGTTCGCACGAGAGCACGAAAGCGATCTGCAGGCTCTTGCTAGGTGAGGTGTCGTAGAGAGCCAGTAAGTCTGCCAATGTGTGCGTTAGCTAGACAAAGGTGCAGCACATGTCGCCCCATACTTTGTTGAATCTCCAGCGACTTGTTGAATTCTTCGGTCCTTGTCAACGGCACGAGCATCTCAGACAACCCAATATCTGACACAACACGATGAGTCGACGCATGCTTTATGTAACGTCCGGCAACTCACGCAACCGAAGGGACTGGTGCTCGTTCTGAAGTCCACCGAGCTTCCCCACGAAATCGCGCAAC
>ML211342.1:0-34684 GCA_004369055.1 Polyporus arcularius HHB13444
GCGCAGGAACGCCTCCAGCGATATGGCCCCAACGAGCTCGAGGGCGGGGAGGGGGTCAGTTGGGTACGCGTCCTGCTCGCGCAAGTCGGTACGTATCTGCATCATAACTCGCGGTTGTCGCTGACGTTGCCTCCGTAGTCAATGCGATGGTACTTGTCATGATCATCGCGTTCGCGGTGTCGCTTGCTATACGGTCTTGGATCGAAGGCGGCGTGATCGCAGGAGTGATCGTCCTCAACGTGGTCGTCGGATTCATTCAGCAGTACAGCGCTGAACAAACGATGTAAGTCGCCGCATACTCGTCATTCGTATCGCTTCTGACGCGTCACAGGGATTCGCTCCGATCGCTCGCCTCCCCGTCCGCCGACGTGGTCCGGAACTCGCACGAGAAGATCGTCTCATCCTCTGAGCTCGTGCCCGGAGACATCGTCGTCTTGAAGACCGGCGACGTCGTCCCTGCTGACCTCCGACTCTTCGAGACGATGAACTTCGAGGTTGACGAGTCCCTCCTCACTGGCGAGTCTATCCCCGTTGCGAAGAACGCGAACGAGCGGTACGACCATGAAGTCAGCGTCGGCGACCGCCTGAACATGGCGTACTCCTCGAGCACCGTCACGAAGGGCCGCGCGCAGGGCATCGTTGTCGCCACTGGTATGAAGACCGAGATCGGCGCTATCGCTGCTAGTCTCCAGGGCAGCGGCGGCACCAAGGTCCGCAAGGTCCGGCGGAACGAGGAGGGAAAGAAGCTCTTCCACTATTACGTCTCGGCGTACGCTCTCACCGTCACCGACACCATCGGCCGCTTTCTGGGTGTCAACGTCGGCACCCCGCTCCAGCGGCGCCTGAGCCAGCTCGCTGTCGCGCTCTTCGCCATCGCCATCGTATTCGCGATAGTCGTCGCTGCTGCGAACCGCTTTGTCAACAACCGCGTCGTCATCATCTACGCCGTCTCGACAGGTCAGTGTCGTCGACTTTGCGCTACTGAATTGTACTGACCTTCGCACCTAGGTCTCTGCATGATCCCCGCATCCCTCATCGTCGTACTCACCATCACGTTCGCGGTCAGCACCAAGCGTATGGCCGAGCGCCACGTCATCGTCCGCAAGCTCGACTCTATCGAAGCGCTTGGCGCCGTCAGCGATATCTGCTCTGACAAAACTGGTGAGCGTGTTTGTGATATCTTCAAGTACTCGTGCTTACGAAGTTGTCAGGTACGCTCACGCAAGGACGCATGGTCGCACGTGTCGCTTGGGTTCCAGCCCTCGGCACCTGGACTCTCCGCGACTCGATCGACCCATTCGACCCCACCAGCGGACGCATGGACTTTCGCAAGGACACCCCGGCTTCCACAACTTCGGGCGAAAACGATGGCGGAGGCGGACAACCTGACCCATCGTACCCAGAGATGGCGGCTCTCCTCGAGTGTGCGTCTCTTTGCAACATCGCCTCGGTCTTCCAGGAGCATCGGGAGGCTGACGGCGAGAAGCATAGTGCGGAGAAAGTCTGGGCAGCGAGAGGAGACCCGACAGAGATGTGCGTTCTTTGAAATGCACGTATACGACGCTGAGTTGACATGTTTTACTCGCAGTGCCCTTCAGGTACTCGCACACAGGTTCAAGCGCGGGAAGCCGACTCTCCTCAAGCAAGGCTACGAGCAGCTCGCGGAGTACCCCTTCTCCTCCGACCTCAAGCGCATGGCTGTCATCTTCCGCCGTCCCGGTGCGGACGCGGAAAAGGCTCCGTGTGTCGCGCTCATGAAGGGCGCGGTCGAGCGTGTGCTTGATGCGTGCATGTATATCCAGTTGTCTGACGGCGTGCGCCCGATCAAGGCCGCCGACCAGGATGAAATCATGCAGAACGTCGACCAGATGGCCGGGTCTGGTCTTCGTGTCCTCGCCTTGGCAGGACGGGAGTGGGCGGGCGACGCAGAGGCGGTCGACCGCGCAGAGGTTGAGCGCGACATGACCTTCTATGGCCTGGTTGGCATCTACGACCCGCCGCGTACGTACAGCCCTCGTATGCCTTCTACTTTCGCTGACTGACCTCCTCCGCAGGCCCCGAGTCTCGTCTCGCCGTCGAGGACTGCCGGCGCGCAGGGATCGTCGTGCACATGCTCACGGGCGACCACCCCAGCACGGCTACGGCTATAGCGAAGGAGATCGGGATCATCGAGGACAAGGACGTCTTGCTCATGCCGAAGTATACCGTGGTGACCGCGTCAGAGTTCGACAAGATGTCGGACGAGCAGATCGACGCGATTGCGGAGCTTCCGCGGGTCATTGGACGGTGCTCGCCGCAGACGAAGGTGCGAATGATTGAGGCGCTGCACAGGAGGAGGAAGTTTGCAGCGATGAGTGAGTGTTCGCGGTTTCTCTCGAAATGTTCGAGATGCTGATTATTCGTGCTAGCTGGCGACGGTGTTAATGACAGCCCGAGCTTGTCGCGGGCCGACGTTGGTATCGGGATGGGCAGCGGGTCCGACGTCGCGAAGAACGCATCCGGTGAGCATGAACATCGCTTGGATGTACACGATTCCTGGTACTGAACAGAATAACCTAGACATAGTTCTGACCGACGACAATTTCGCGTCAATCATCGCTGCTATTCAAGAGGGCAGACGCTCCTTCGACAACATCAAGTCCTTCGCTCTGCACCTCTTAGCTGGCAATGTCGGGCAAGCAATCGTCTTGCTGATTGGCCTCGCATTCAAGGACCAAGAGCGGCTGTCTGTGTTTCCTCTCAGCCCAGTCGAAGTTCTTTGGGTGGTAGTCATCACCTCCGGGCCTCCCGCCATGGGACTCGGTATGCAGGGCGCGGCCCCGGACGTCATGCGTCGTCCTCCTCACGATGCGCGCCGCGGTATTCTTACGACAGGTTCGCTCCATCTATTTTCTCGTTTCTCTCACTCACTCAACTACATATACACCCAGAACTCCTCATCGACATGGCGGTATACGGCATCATCCTCGGCGCGATCTCCCTCTCGTCCTTCGTGCTCGTCATCTGGGGCTTCGGCGGCGGCGACCTCGGCGCAGGCGGGTGCAACGACTCGCGCGATGGGTGCGAGGTCGTGTTCCGTGCGCGCGCGGCGTGCTTCGCGTGCGTCAGCTGGCTGTGTCTCCTGCTGGCGTGGGAGATGGTCGACCTAAGGCGGAGCCTGTTCTGGATGCACCCGAAGACGAGGACCCCGCTGACGCAGTGGATGAAGGATTTGTGGGCGAACCAGGTGTTGTTCTGGGTGAGTGGCGTCCGCGTTTCGGTGGGCTTTTGGGGGTGGTGCTGACGAGAGTTTAAGTCGGTCGTGCTCGGTTTCGTGGCGACGTTCCCTGTCATTTATATTCCTGTCATCAACGACAGGGTATTCCTCCATGCACCTATCAGTTGGGAGGTACGTGCATCTCGACGTGTTGGATACGCATCGCCTTTTAACGTTTTTGTCAGTGGGGTATCGTTTTCATCGGCTCGCTGGTGTTTGTCCTCTGCGTGGAAGCATGGAAATATGGGAAACGGGTGTACTTCCGGCGCTCAGCGGCGGTCCACACTGAAGTGGCGTAGAGAGGTACAGCATACCGATATGCACGCTTTGATGCTAAATGAGACTGAATTGACGAAAGGGTCAGATGGCGGTACTGGTCGGCATCGTTGACAGCACGAGCGGGCTTTTCATGAACAATCAATTTCCGTGAGCCGTCTGGTCGACACTGATAGCTTCTATCGAATGAGGTATGTGTCGCGACGAATGTAATGGGGTTGAGCCTCATGTCTTTGCCCACTGCTGTAGTAGATGAAAGTTGAACGACAGTGACAAGGGCCAAGCTCCATCTCGATCGAGACTAGGCCGACTCAAAAGCGCGATGACAGAATGCTCTGAACACCGCTGTCGCATTGCAATAGAGACTATACTATTCGGGCTGTGAGCGGCCCTTCCCTTAGAGAAACTCCCTGAGTTCTATATATTCGGCTCCCAGTTGGAGAGAACAGGCTCTCCCCAACGGATCGCAGGATGTCTCACATTGAACGGCTCTCTCGGAAGGCCGACAAGGATTGGACCGCTGACGACCTCGATGTCTTCAAAGTCGAAGTCGTCTGCGACGAGAACCTCAAGGAGTTCTTCTCGGGAAACCCTGAGCTACCTCGAATGTCGTCCGCCATTCCGCTGGAGCTGCTCAGTACGGATCCCGCAAACCTGCAGGATACCCATGCAAGCCGAGAGCTCCCGCAGACTGCGCGGGACTTTTTGGTCCACCTCGCGGATAGCATGCCTCATCACGGCACGCAAGCTCTCATAGCTGGATTTGCGCAGCTGGTCCTGGACCTCGCCGGGTTCAAGGGAGACATGGTCGAGCGCGTCGTGCTGCAGCGGCATACGGTGCGGTTCAGGATGGACGGCTCGGACGTTATCGCCTCACCGCTTGTTGCTTGATGAAACGCACCTCGCCGGCACATATGCATATGCTCTTCGTCGAGCTCCACAAGGTGCGTGAGGAGCGGTATGCAGTCTCTCACTCGCGGTTGCGGGACACCTCCAGTGCGTTCAACGCGGTGGCACGCCTGGTCGCGGACGCCATCGCCGGCTTTCAGCATAGCAACACGGTCCGCCGCATGCGCGCCGAGGCGGAGCACAAGGCGGAGACGCTCGTCGGGGTCGTCTTCGTCTTTGCGTCGCCGACGTTTTATAAGATCACTGTCACGCAGATGCTTAGCGAGGCTGTGAAAAACGGTCGGTATCTCGAGGAGAGGACGATCGTCGAGCAGTTCGTACCGCCTGTGCCGCGACCGGAGACGTTCGATGACGAGGGCATGAAGAACGTGAACAACCGCGCCCATTTATTAAGGTGTTTTGAAGCATGCAGATATCTCGTGGTGAGTGAACGTGGGACGTTTGATTTGGCTGGAGTTGTCCCTCCCTATGAGCGATGCTGAGTGTGCGGACCAACAGAATTCTCTCGACTCGGCGCAACTCCCGCAGGACCAATAGCGGTCTAGTCTGCGCCTATAATCTATCCACATAGTTTTCATCAATTGATCGCTGAATGAGGTTGTAGACAATGGAGTTATGCGAGAAGTCGATGAGCACTTGCGCGTTGGCGGAGTCTCTTACCAGCTACACCAGATGTCCAACTCAGGACACAAACTCTCCTCCAGTATGCTTCAGGAATAGCCCATTGTCGGAAGGCTTGAGGCCCTCAATGAGCTTCACCTGCGCGGAGACAGACTGCTCGGGAGTCTGCACCTCAACTCGCACGCCCAGTTTCTTGGAGTAGTAATCGGATAACTGCTCGAACAGGGCATGCCCGGCGGGATCACCTGCAAGACCCCGTCAGACACATTTGTTCGAAACGTTGAAGGAAGCTCATTACCATTCTCTCCGACTGTGTCCGAGTTGTCGACCAAGCCGGGGCTCACAGCGACGACGACGAAACCCTCGTCCTGGAGCTTGACCGCATACTTGGTCGTTGCGATGAGCGCCGCCGCCTTCGTCATTCCGTATGCCGTCATGTGAGCGGTGCCAGACTTCCTCACGAACTTGGGATCGGCTTCCCCTGTGCTGATGACGACGATCTTCTTCGTGGGTGCCGCACGGAGGAGGGGGAGGAAGGCGGAGATGCTGTGGATCACGCCGAGTGCGTTGATCTTGTACTGGGAGGCGGCAGTCGCAAATTAAGTCAGCTCAAGGTGTCAAGTAGCGGTCGCCCCAACGCACACACCGAGGTGATAAAGTCGGCATCCAACTCGTCCATACTGGAGCTGTGATGGATGTTCTGAGACTAAGGAGCTCGTAAACAGTGCTGACGACGTACTAATCGTCGAAGCCTCTATGGACTCCGGGTTCCATGCGCGCGGCACTGTGGATCAAATAGTCGAGCTTCCCGCCAGTCACTTCCGCCACGCGTTCAGCAGCTCGCTGTGAGTGAGTGAAGAGGGTCATCAGTAGAGTTGGTGGGCATATGACTCGCGGCGTTCTACCCACCTGAAGTGATGGATAGTCGGCCACGTCGGCCTCGACAACGTGAATGTTCTTTGCATCCTTGACTACAGCCTGAAGGTGAGTAGACTTGGAAGCGTTGCGTACAACCGCGAACACAATGGTGTCGGGTTTGGCTGCCTATCAGAGCAATCAGTCGATGCCACTGTGTCCTGCATCTGACCGCGACGAGGGCTGAAGCGCTGACTTACCAGCTGACGAACGTATTCGAGGCCAATACCTCTGGAGGCTCCGATAACAGCATAGGAAGGCATAGTTAAAAATGCAGACGAGGATAGCTTTGAGTCTGTTGTTTTGAGGCTCCTGGGAGTCGACGTACTTATAAGGTCCGAGTGACGGGCTGAAGCGTATCCCGATCGGACATCCAGAATCCTCACGGAGGATGTACACCGTGCATGAGTGGCATACGAACGTACGCGTGATTACTTAGCATACGCCCCGAGATATGCGTACATGGTGTCACTACATATGTTCCCAGTCGGATGCAACTGTGGGACGCGGGAGAGGAGAGTTGAGATCGGCGTGCATGCGTGGTCGTTTCCATTCCGGACTTGCACTCGGCTTCGCTAGCTGATTTGAACCACTTCTTATTGTGCGTCCGGCGTCTGCTTCACTCTCTTGACTTGGCTCTGCCGATTGAAGACCTCTGACTCGGAATGCTCTGGCAAAGAGCAAGCGCACTCGACCCGGTCACGACGATCACCTGCCTACCGTGGGCTGATGCCCATAATGATTACGGACAGCTGTACAAGGAAGACTCACCGACGGTCTTCGGACACTGCCTATTAGATAGGTAAGCTCGTCGTTAGAACGCGTGGTCGCAATGCACTGGGGTCAGACCGCTGGAGAATGAAAATGAATGGGGAGCAAGGACTGGAGGATGCGAAGTGCTCACTACCATCAGCGTGATCCAGATGTCGAAACGCCACTGCAAGTGCCCATCATCAGTACTACCCACGACGCTCATAGAACCGACAAACCACAGTGTTCTGAAAGGATCCGTCAACGGCGGTCTGTGAGATCCAAGAGAAAAGGGCCGTGGGACGAGCTGTAGCGCTGCCGTCCAGTACCGCACGCCGCTGGTGCAGCTGGCATTCACTCCGAGTGCTGTCTTGAACAGGCCGTGAGTTGTCTGCGTGGATCCAGGACAGTACTTACTTCGGCAGAGAGCACTGAAAGTGACCGTTCAGCGCTCCAGCACCGAAGGCAAGTTGATAGACTCAGCGCAAGCTCGAGAAAGGCAGCGTTTTCTGTAGATTGCAGTAGTGAGTGGCATGCACGGTCCGTCGCGATGCATATAACTAGTCGTCCGAAACAAACCTGCCTTGTGACCAGCGCCACATCACCCTAGAGTTCGCAAAATTGCCCCAGCAGACACCGTAAGGTTGATATATCGTGTCGGGAACTAGACTGCAGATCGCGCGATGTCGGGGTAGAGAGCAAGTCGTGTAGACGCCGAGCGCTGCACGGCCACTGGCACTCGCTGGTGGGGGTCGCCTTCGCCTTTGCGACATTTCCGAACGGTACGTATCCGAGGAGCGGACTACGGTGGAGCAGTTCGTGCCGTCACGGCCGGGGACGTTCGATGACGAGGGGACACATCGCTATTAGTAAAGGCCGCTGTTGGTTCTTGAGTGATGCTGAGGGCGCGCGGGTAACTAACTTCCGCAGGACGAGATAGCGGCCACCCTGCGCTGATAATACTGCAGTGGTGCATACATTGTCGCTATCCGCCGCCGAGCCCATCAGGGCCGAGGAGCACTTCAGGTGTAGCGGAGACTTACTTCAACTCCCGTCTGGACTCTGCAAATCATAACCCATATTCTCCTCCGGTATGCTCCAAGAACAGTCCGTTGTCGGACGGCTTGAGGCCATCGATGAGCTTCAACTGCGCGGCTACGGACTGCTCTGGGGTCTCCGGCTCAAGACGCACACCCGTTTTCTTGAAGAAGGTCTCGGCGATCTCCTCGAACAGTGCACGCGCCGCGGGATCATCTGCAATCCCCGTTAGACTCATGATCATTCACCGCGAGCGGCTGACAAGCAGACTACTCACCGCTCGTGCCGGAGCTGTCGACCAAGCCCGGGTTCACAGCGACGACGACGAACCCCTCGTCCTGCAGCTTCAGGGCCCATTTGATCGTCGCGAGGAGCCCAGCGGCCTTCGTCATGGCGTATCCGGGCCCTCCCGCGAAGCCGGAGGCCCGCACGGTCTTCGGGTCCGCGCCGGCAGTGCTGATGGCTACGATCTTCTTCGTGGGTCCAGCGCGAAGGAGAGGAAGGAAGGCGGAGATGCTGTGTATGACGCCGAGTCCGTTGACCTTGAACTGGGATACATCTCGAGTCAGCTCGAGAGGTTTCGGGTAGACGTCGCCGGTGTGCACATACCGAAGTTGTGAAGTCGGTATCGAGCTCGTCTATGCTTGCGCTGTGAGAGATGTCTAAGGAGATTTTCTAGAGATCATGAGCACTGGAGACATACTAGTCGTCGAACCCCTTCGAGAGATTCTCTGCCTCCACGCGTGCGGCATTGTGGATCAGATAGTCGAGCTTTCCGCCAGTAACTTCCGACACGCGTTCAGCGGCTTTCTGTGAGTGAGTGCAGGGGGTGATCAGTAGAGCTGGCGGACATATGAATGTCGGCGTGATACCTACCTGAAGAGATGCGTAGTCGCCCACGTCGCCCTCGACAACGTGAATGTTCTTTGCATCCTTGGCTACAGCTTGAAGGTAAGTAGACTTGGATGCGTTGCGTACAACCGCGAACACAACGGTGTTGGGTTTGGCTGCCTGTCAGAGAGGTCAGTCAATGACACTGCGGCCTGTTCCCACCGTGACTTACCAGCTGGCGAACAAATTCGAGGCCAATCCCTCTAGAGGCTCCGATAACAGCATAGGAAGGCATAGTAAAAATGCAGACAAGGGTGGCTTTGAGTCTGGTTTTCGAGGCTTCTGGGAGTTGACGCACTTTAAGGTCGGAGTGAAGCGCATCCCGATCGGACATCCATAGTCCTCACGGAGGACGTGCGTATTACACACGGCATATTCATCCTCGGCTGTGCCATATGTATATCCCGACCGGTCGGATACAAGTGTGGGTGGCAACTTGCGGTCAAAGACGGGAGTTGAAAAGTAGAAGCTTGGCCAGAATTTACTCGGGATCCGTGTAGAGCACGCATGAGCAAACTAGACTTCGCGGTGTTCCTGCACAGAGGTCATCAGGGGAGTGAGTCCATGAAAGGCTTTGAGAACGGAGGAGGAGGAGTTCGCGGCCACAGGTCGACGTGGAGCGCACGCCAAGGCTGGGATCGCGCTTTGACAGATAGTCCGATGACCTTGGATCGTCACGAACTTCCGCAGCTCGTCAGTCTTGAGCTACGCAATAAGCTCACGCGAGCCTATATATGCCCGATGAGAAAGACACGATGTCGAAATGAAGAACAGAGTTGACGACTTGGCGCAGAGTATGTAAGGCGCCCAAGCTGCGTGCATGCAGTGCCACCGGGCAGATCCGGGACACGTGGCATTGGTCGTTCCTGAATGCGTTGTGAGCGTTTGAATTTGGACTTGTGCTCGTCTTCGTTTCGTCGTGTCTTCTGGCTGGATCGCACTAAGTATGTACTCAGGCTTCCTACTATGAGTCCATAGGTTCAGTCTACTTTGGCATGCTTCGCCTTGGAAGAGCGAGTTCCGTTGTCTTCAAAAGGCTCAAAGCTCCCGCCTCTTCGCAACAGTTGTTGTACATCTCCACAACACGTTCGCTGCCACGTCGCGCCTTGTCTTCCATTACCGAGTCTCAAAACGACCTCTACGACTACACTTAAGGGCACTGGGTGTCAGCTTCATGAGCGTTGTTCTAGCGCATAGATATCTGATTCATCATTTCTATCGTTCAGCTACAACGACGCTCTTCGCCACAAGGAGCGGAAAGTCTATTTGATGTCGACGGGTTGCGTCGACTTGCAGCCGAGTCTGTGAATTAAAGTCCTATCGATGTCGTCAGCATATCCAAGCGGGCTGAGGGCGGTTCCAACCGGACCTTCGTCGTCGCTCTGCATGACGGTCGGCAGGTGATCGCCCGGGTTCCCTACCCCATGACGGTGCCCAAGTACTACGTCGTCGCCAGCGAGGTGGCTACTATTGAGTACCAGCGGTTGTGCGGGATCTCTGTCCCTGAGATATACGGGTACTCGGCCGACTCGGACAACGTCGCTGGAACCCCGTATATTTTTATGGAACTCGTTCACGGCCCAAAGCTCAGCGACGTCTGGCGCAGCCTCGGGGACAAGGAAGTCATCTCCGTCCTCCGCCAGTTCACTCAGCTCGAATCACGTATGATGTCTCAGCCATTCCCCGCTGGCGGAAGCCTGTACTTCACTAAAGACCTCGAGAAGGTCTCCCCAGGGCTGGGTGTGCCTCTGGAGGACAAGCGTTTCTGCGTCGGCCCGAACACGAAGCTGGCGTTGTGGTATGGGAGAAGGGCAGGGATCGATGTGAATCGAGGGCCATGTATGTCGCTCTCCACCTCTGTATTACTACGCCCTCAAACTGACTGGCATCACAGATCATAGCGCACAAGCAACTCTCGCGGCAGCGGCGCAGAAGGAGATCGCCTACCTGAAGCACTTCGGAAAACCGCTCCTGCCGCTGCGGCGCGAAAGGAGGCCCAGTTATAGGTACCAGCAGCAGTCGCCGTCGGACCACGTCGAGAACTTGGAGCGGTACCTCAGCATCACGTCGTCGCTCGTTCCTAGGGACCCCGCTTGAAGTCGTTTCTACATCCGCCATCCAGACCTCCAGCCGAACAACATCTTTGTGTCGTGGTCGTCCGGCTCCGACTGCAAAATCGCCAGCCTGTTTGACTGGCAACACACGTCTATCCTACCCATGTTTCTCCTCGCCGGTATTCCCCAACGCCTCCAGAACCATGCAGACGGCGCATCGCAGTCCACGACGCCGCCCTCTAGACCGGAGAATCTCGACGAGATGGGCGAAGCTCAGCGAGACGGCGAGGAGTATCGCTACCGTTGTCGCCTCGTTCATTATGCCGACTCTTCCTACACGCTGGTGGCCCGTGGGAGGGCGAGACCTCCGACCTGAAGGCTGACCTTATTGAAGCCACGACCAAGTGGGAGGGGCTTACGGGCGGAGGCGTGCCGTGTCCCCTCGAGTTCGACGCCAAGGACCTGGACCAGACGGCGGTGCTGGAAGAAGAACTGAGAAAGGCGACCTGGGGCTTCGAGTTCTTACAGTCCAGGGGCGGCGTCGGGGAGGCTGTTGATTGCCCGTGGGCTGCTTGCGTGTGTCGGCGAGAGGAGTGAGCTCCAGAACGCTCTTGACGTTGCATTTGTCGTATGCGTTAGGCTGAGCGAGCGTGCGTTCAAGTGCTTTCTTTCACTATTACGATGATGATGCAATAAGTAAAAGATTGACGATGTGTCCTATGAGTCGGCCCAGGTTCGAACTGAGGACCTTCTGTGTGTTAGACAGATGCGATAACCAACTACGCCACCGACCCCATGATAGAGTGCCAGTTGACGGTTGTGTGGTCGCTATCATGCTGGGACATGTACCTTGCACGCCGCATGACGAGCGGCGGTGCGATGAATTCAGTAAATAGGCTACTTACTTGACCTCGAGATGGTCATACTCACTTCCACTCCTTAGTAACTTGTTAGTAACGTGTTTTGAGCGCACCCGTGTGACATCCAAGGGAGAGTCCTTGCGGATCGGGCGGCGAGGCAGCAGCTGAGAGACGGCGAGACTGGACTCAGGCTGACCAGTGACTGTATACGTATGTGACGGCACGCGAAGGAGTGATGTGACGGGACGCGCAGAATAGCCGCGCGGTGAGCCTGCAGCTCCGCCACCGCGTCATAGTCTGTCAAGGTGGAGGTCAGACTCGTCGCTTCCCAAAGGTCGTATATAAACCAGCCATGACCAGCAAAGGTCCTGTTACCTTTCCCCATCTTCCTCATGTCCACCGACGACGACCCCGCCATCCTCGACGGACTCCCGCGCGACTTCCCACACGACCTCGCGCCCGGCGAACAACCGCCCGAAGTCATGGCCACCATCGAGCAACAGCAGCAGCAGCACGACATGACTGCCGCACACCCTCCCCCTGCAGAAGATTCTCCTCCCACTGCATACACCGAGAGATCACTCGACGGCAAACCCTCAGCAGATGCCGCGACCGCCGTACATGCTCAAGTACCTCCACCACCCCCGCCAGAGGTCGTCATGAAGCCTCTCCCAGAAGCACCTGAGCCCGGTTCAGTTCCACAGGTTGAGCCCGCGCCGGAAGACATTAAGAATCCGGTCGATCTGGTCGCGCGCGGGCATGCTCTCCCAGCGAGAGCATCCAAGACCGCTTCGCAACTCGAGGATCCTAGCGTGAAGGATCTAGGGTGGAGGGCGGATACTGTCCGGGCACCTTCGCTCATCAAGGGCATGTCCAACGACGACATCTTTCAGCTCATCCGTCGTTTCAACAAGGTGCGTATCGTTCCCCATGGCTCTGTTAGTACTTGTTGCCGAGCTACGTACAGCAAATACAACACGTTCGCGAGATTCCCCCTCCTCCTCCCGGCTTCCTAGATCTCGAGATAACGGACGACGAGGAGTTCTCGCCTGACAAGCTGCGCGCCAACCTTGAACGTCTCTATATGACGGTGGTATGTGTCCCGAGCTGTCGCCGCACTTCAGGCGTTCACCCGTTCCTTGCAGATCGTCGGCATGGCTGCTTTCGGCAAGCATATAGCTCGTCTTCGCTCCTGGAACGAGCCACGGCGTACTGCTCGCTTCTGTGCTGTGCGCAGTTTTCGATATTCCTCGGCGTATCTGCACTGACAGTCACGTTCGTCAGGCGTATTTCATCGCTTGGTGCCTATCTCTCCTACCTGCATTGCTCGTGACCACCCTCCTCGTCCTCATGTTTCACCCACCTGCTCGTCAAGTCCTTTTCCCGCCAGCTCCGCTTGCCGCGGTGAGCGCGTCCACGGGCAATCTCCAGATTCCCCGTTCAGGCACACTTGGTTCCCATGATTCCCTCTCCGGCGCGCCAGAAGCGCACCAGGGAGAGGCCGTTGAGCAAGAGGCCTCGCACTTCGTCGCATCCTTCGCGGCCATCAGCGCAGGTACCGTCATGGGACAAGGTGGTGCTCCAAAGCGAAAGCGCGGAGAAGCACGTGCGGACGAGAAAGACGACGCCGCAGGTGAGATGGAAACGGAGGTCGACAAGGGTGCCCGGGCGAGCGATGACTCCTTCGGAGATGGCCTCCCCGATCCCAGCGATTTCACACTGCAGGCGAAGAACGTCAAGGACACCGCGAACTCGGACGGCGCTGAGGATCCGGCCGCCAAGGTGGCTAAGAAGAGTGTGGAGGGTGCGATGTGGGAGAAGATGCGTCCCATCATGAGGATCTTGGCTGACCTTGCTGATACCTGGGAGCGATTCGGAAAGTGAGTACGACTGAATTTTACGTGCGAAGAGGTTGCTGACGGCCACCCAGTGCTCTCGAGCCCGTCCCGCCGTTCCCAAAATATACGGCACGTCTTCGACTGGCTGCCATCTTGGTCCCTATCCTGCTTGCCTCATTCTTCGTCACTGCAGAGATGGTGGTAGACGGGACGACCTTCCTCGTCGGAGTGGTGTTCTTCTCTGGACCTGTCACCACCAAGCTTATTCACACGATCAACCACCGCTTCCCGCACTGGCAGAGATTGCTCGAGTTGAGACGGTACGTTGTGAACAACAGGCGCATGGTAGCTAACTGACGTAGTGTCATCGATAGGTCGCTGCTGAAGGGTGTACCCACCAACGCGCAACTGACCCTCACACTCTTACGCCTCGCCGAAGAGGCAAAGGCCCCGCTCCCGCCGCCTCCCGTGTCCCGACCTGATCATACCGCTGCTGCAGTCGAAACTGCCAACCCAGCTGCCGCTCACCCACCGCAAGCTGCAGACGCGCTGAAGCAGCACGATTTCGCTTTCGATACAAAGAACCACGACATCGATGGTGTCGACGCTGACCATCCTGCTGCGTATACCGACTCCGAGGAAGGGACCTATGTCGACGGCGAGGGAACGGACCGCGAGAGCGTCGAGGGCGAAGACGAGCATAAGGATGACGGAGGAGAGAAGAAGAAAAAGCGAAGAGGCAGCAAACTCGTTGGCTTCATGCGTAAGACGACCCGCGCCGGCGTCGGAAGTCTGCTCGGAGTGGACCACCTGAAGGCGAAGATCGGGAACGAGAACGCGAAGCGCCGTCTCGGAGCCGTCGCGCCCCCCGCAGATGTGAGTGCGAGCGGGAAGTCGGCCGCAGAGAGAGTGCAGGACGACGAGGTGCCCGACGAGGATATCGCGGAGGACGCGTTCGGGCGCGAGGGTCCGACGAGTTTCTCGGCCCGCGTACACGGGAAGAAGGGTCGGCTCCTACTCGTGACTGGAGCGGCGTCCCCGTGTCTGGCGTGGGTGACGGAGAAGCCGCTGCGGGCGGCGCTCAGCGCGCCGTCGAAGGTCCCGGGCAAGGGCGGGAAGGAGGAGGACGGGATCGACGCAGAGTGGACCGTGGGCTTGGGCGACATCGTTTCGCTGCGGAAGATGGGTGGGTTCGGGTGGAAGGGGCGGTTGGTCGTGGGCTGGGCCACGGGGCGGGATGTGGTGGATGGGCTGGAGATTGTCGACCAGTTTGGGCACCGGAAGGTGATCACGGCGATCAGGGGGCGGGACGAGCTGTTCAATCGGTTGATTGCGATGGGTGGTAAATATTGGGAGTGTTTGTGAGTCGCGATGGTCGTAAGGATCTAAGGACACTCCGGAAATGTAGCATATACGTACCCTTTCATTGTATAACGAGCCTCTGCACTGTATATAGAAACTTCACGATCAAAATCCACAGCGACTAGTTTTGCGTTTCAATTGATGATGGTATGAGGGAGGTGGCCGCGCGGTGGTTTTCCTGGGTATCACGGCCTTTGCCGGACTGGCGTCAACGACTGCAAACTTGATGCATCATGCTACGCAATCTCCTGCTTGCCTCTGCTGCTGCCTGAACTCTTTCTTGCTCCTCCTCGTTGCTAGTCCTGTCGATGACTCACTGCGTCTACTGTGGATTCGAAGCTTGAGGTTCATGCCTCGTATCCGAGACCCGCGGTCCACTGGGCGACAGACTCTGTCGAGGCTTCGTGCACATCGCTCTGGAGCTGAACATACAGGGTCTACCGGAGTATGCTGCGAGTAGGCATGCTTTGTGCTACGCCCGGACTGCGGAGCTGCGCGGATACCATGCTCTAACACGCCACAGGCGGCCAGGCTCGCTGCTGACATGCGCACGCTTGGTCAATGCCTCGACGGCGAGGTCCGTTTCGTCTGTTACGCTACCTGTTGGAGGCCGGGCAGACGTCGCTCGGGCCTTCTGGTGACAGCAGTTAGCGTTTTGAACATACGCAACAGATTGTATGGCGTCTTGACTGTGCTCCGCGATGTTTGGACCTCGCGCCCCGATTTCGCTGATGCGGTATATCTACAGAACCGGACCGTCACGCTTATAGCGGACCTTGATTACTGGGCTATTGCGCATTGCAGATGGCCCGAACAGAAGGTGCTTACGAGGCTCTCAGGATGTGGACTCGTATGGGCCGTTTGGGTGCTGGGCTGCTTCTGTCGCTCCGAAAGTGGCGATCGTCTCAGGATTGTCAAGTACAATTGAGGGACCCGCTCCACCTGAACAGGTCATTGAGGACAAGGCGCAACTCGATACCACCTTCTTTGATTATGAGCAGCCGTCCACGCCGGCAATCCTTAGCGATATATACCTTCGAGCCGCTTTCTCTCGTGCTTTCGTTTTACTCCCAACTGTTCCAGTTAGCCCTGTGCATAATCCCACGATCGATCCATGGGCCTTTTTCGGGATGAAAGATTACGAGTGAGTCCGCCAGCATGTGGCGGGGCGACTGCTTCCATCGTCGGTACTGACCAAAACACTCCCTCAGGACGAGGAAGAAGGTATAGCCGCGGGATCGTATGACAAACACGACACATACAACGCTTGGGACCAATGCACCAACCTGCTCGGGCTTCGTGACAGGCAACAAGTTGACGCATGGATGGACGAAGTCGACAGTCTCCTTACCTTCGTGAGTCTCACGTCACCGGCTCATTCATCGCCCGAGTTCCACGCTTACCTATTTTTCGTCTAGTCCGCGCTGTTCTTGACAGTGATCACTCTCTTCATCGGGACCAGCAGCAACGCGCTGCAACCCGATAATGCGAAGATCACCGTTGATGTCCTGTACATCATCTCCAGACAGCTGAACGGCACGCAGACCGTCGCACCGGTTGAGCCATTCCACAGCGAGCTCTTCGACGTCGTCCAGAATTCGTTTCTCTTCGGCAGCCTCCTCCTGTGCCTCATCTCCTCCGGGCTCGGCCTGTGGGTGAAGGAGTGGCTCCGCGAATACATGCTCGACCTCCCCTACTCCCCGCGCGAGCTGGTGCACGTACGGCAGTACAGGCACCAAGGGCTCCGAAGATGGGGTATGCGCCGGCTCGTCGCGATGATCTCGTTCCTCCTCCAACTCGCCGTCGCGCTGTTCAACGTCGGAATGACGATGTTCACGCTGAAGCTTGACATCACGCTCTATTGGGTGTTGATCGGGCTGTCGGGACTGTGGACGGTCCTGACGTGGGGAACGGCGTTCTTCCCTGCCTTTTCGACACACTGCCCGTACAAGTCGCCCCTCTCGAGGGCGCTGTACAGGCTCGTGCGCCCGCTGTACATCCTCACCTGGAGCTGCACGGACGGGATGCGGTGGAAGACGTACGAGAGCATGGTGGACCGCGAGAGACGGACCGCGACGGAGGATGGAACGAAGCTCGAGCTAGAGGCGCTGGAGTACGTCAACCGCGAATACTGGGGCCACGAGACGCTCCCGAAGATCAACCAGTGCTTCAAGGACGTAGCACCCAGCGACGCGAAGGGTTCCATCGAGAAGATCATCGTGGAGCGCATGGCGAAGGACCAGAAGACATTCGTCAACAGAGCTGGCGGAATGGGCGTGCCGTCCGACAAGGACGTGTTGGAGCTGCTACACATCTGGGGAGGCATATACCAGAAGACGCACAGACATCCAACAGGCCAGGTCATGGACGACGAGCAGCTGTGGACTGCGTTCAAGGCTTCCATCGGCGCGCCTGGTGTGTTGGCCGACTTCACGCTGGCTGTCGCGATGGCCCCGTATCGGTCCCGCGAGTCTATGAGCGGATCAAGTATCGCGTCCGCTCAGGGGACAGCAGTATAGGCGGAGGCCCGCAGAGAGAAGTGGTATATAGACTTGCATGGTCGCTAGTCGATCGCGTCACCTAGTAGTTGCGCAGGCCCGGCATGAACTTCAAGCTTCAAGATCGCGTCGATGTACTACTTACGTATCTATACCGCTGAGTAAATATGAATGTGGAGAGCTTGACTACATACTTATGACTTCTGGTCGTGAGAGGTGGCAGGAATTCATAGAAAAGGAGAAACAAAGTCCTTTCACTCTCTTTCACTGCGCACTGCCGAGCCTTTGTATCACGTGACGCTATGCTATATATGCGACGCGCGCGCGTCCTGGAGGTGTGGAACCCACCATCCTCTCACTCTCCTCCTCCGGTCTCTATTCGTTACGATGACACAGGACTCGCCGTCGTCTTCTGGTCTGCGTCGAAGGACGACAAATCCAGGGAGTCGTCCGTCGACGCCACCAAGACCCACGGCAATTCCTCCTGCCACTTTCTATGGAACGGACTCGAGCTCGAGCTCGCGTAAGCCAGGCTCCTCACACACAGCATACATACCGCCAGACAACTTCCGCGAACCCGAGTTGATTGAAGAGACTGCAGCGACCAATACATGGGATACATGGGGCGGCGCGACAACGACCGACTGGGGCGACTCCAATGACCTCGCAGCCAACGCGGCCTCTTGGGGCGAGAGCTCTATCATACGCAAGATCAACATCGATGGACGCGATGAGGAGGAGGAGCTGCATTGGTACGACCCCGATCTTCGCGCATTGAAGCGCAGACCAGGTCCAGGCGTACTCCCTCCGCTTCTCGCAGACATGCTCCACGATCCCGACCACGCGCTGTACTCGGTGAGCACACAACCTCACCCTCCCCTTGCTACCCCTGCGACTCCACATACTCCGACTGCGGACGAGGTTCGCACTGCCATTCCCCACCCGAACGCGTACTACTGTCGGGAGCACAACGGCTGGGTGCTCCTACTTTGGCGGACATCTAGCGTCCTTCCACCTCTCGTCAAGAATCCCGAGCATCCACTGCCGGATCAGGCGCGTCGCAAGGCCACGAATTCTTGCGTTGGCGATGGCGAACAGCCCTTTGGCCAAGCTAACGTGACACACCACTGGCACCGCTATGAGAAAGCGGTCGATGCGACGAAGCTGAATCCTCCCTACACCCACGGCGACCTCCTGCTCGATCTCTACCTCTGCTGCCAGTGTTCTATGTACTGTCTTGTCTCGGATGTCATACCTGGTGTGATTCCATTGTCGTTGATGGACGAGTTCACGCGCGAGAAGATGGCAAACCCGGCGCCAGACAAGTCGCCCAGGGCGACTGCAGTGGCGGCTTGGGAAACGGTTTTGACGTGAGTTCCGCCTGTGTCCAACCTGACCGTCGTCCGTTTACGATTGTCTGCATGGGCTGTAGCATCGTCGACAACCGTCTCTGGAGGGACGAGAAGCGATCTCTGCCTGTGTCGAGAAACAAGTTCAGGACGAAGATCGGATGGAACGAGAACGTGTAAGTGTCTCGTGCTCCGGCGTGGTACTTGCTGACGGTGACCAGAGCGCAAGTGTTTGCCGTTCTTGGCTTTCCTCTCGAGGGCCTCACGCAAGGAACGCAGAAGGCAGGCGAGTTTGCGCTTTCACCGCCTCCGATTGACGCGGACACGCCCGAGGGAGCTGCTTCACGGAAGAAGCTTCTGCGCGCCTGGGTCGAGCTTAGTGCTTGGCTCGTCATCTTCGAGAAGAACAGTGAGTCCTTCTTTATTCATGTTTCGCAGCCACTTAACATCGTGCAGAGGAGGCGCTCAAGTCGTACAACGCCATGGTTCTCCATGCGCAAGTGGACTGTGTGCGCGATCTCTACCAGACGGGTATTGGCGCGCACGTCACGCAACGTAAGATTCTCTTCTTTTCGCGAGGTGTGTACCTGACCGCGTTTCAGTGTCTCGCGATGGTCTCCCCGAGGCTCTACAAGGCTATTCGGCTCTGGATGCGTCATGGAAGAGGTTAGGCATGACCCCGAGCATGTATACATGGGGTAAGCCGCCTGCCCGGACATACGCTCCTGTACATGTTCCTGACGGCGTGTTCGCAGAACGTCTCGCCTTCGCCTACCTCGCGCAGTGCCGCTGTGACCCTGAGAACACCATGGTGTATTTCGCGCACCTGATCACGATCGTCGACGCGATGGTGAACCGCCGCGTTGACGTCCCGGAGGAGTTGCAGAAGCTCATCATCGAAGAGCGCGAGCGGTGCCGCTTCACGCCGGAAGACTACGTGCGCGCTGCTAACACCCTTGGGTTCGGTCGTGATTCGGAGCTGGGGGTGGAGTTGGACGCCGATGTCGACGACGAGTTCATCGCGCAGGCTTGGCGGAGCGCTAGGCAGCGGGCGTGGCAGCGGAGTGACGCCCACACCCGGCGAGCCGAGCTGAATGACGCGTTGAAGGTTGTTGCGGAGATGCGCGCTAGTAAAGCGCTGCTGAAGATCTGGAGTGAGGAGAAGGGGACAGGGATGTCGCCCGAGACGGCGTACTCCACTCTCGAAGTGCCAAACGACGTTGAGGAGAGCATCCTACTCACCGTCTACTCGATGCGGGTAAGCGCGGGACAGCTCGAGAGCTCTGGTCGTGGTGCTGATGCAGCTTGTAGGTCGAGGACCAGCCGAGCCAGGCAGAGCGGATGCGGGAGGCTCTAAGCGTCATTGCCGAAGTCACGAACAGTGACCGGCTGCGGCAGTTCCTCGCCACTGGTGCTGACCGTGAGTACTAATCTCCTGATGTTTCGCAGTGGTGGATTTGACAGCCTCGTCTAGCCGGAGATGGAACGGCCGTGAACGCCAGTCCTGACATGCCAAGAGGCCTCAATCAGCTTGGGAACACTTGTTATCTCAACTCATTGCTACAGGTACGCCTTCACTGTGTCGCTTCATCATGTGAGCTCACATCTGTTACAGTACTTCTATACCATCAAGGATCTTCGGGAGACGATTGCTCCCTTGGCGATGACGGACGCGAAGTCGCTGGACGACAAGAAGTTCACGGACGAGGATCTCAGACGGCACCGCGTCGGCGGTCGCCTCGTAACACGTCGCGAGATCATGCGCTCCAAGAAGTGTAAGTCTGTTCGTCTCTTGCGTAGTCTGAAGGTCGGCTGACCTCTCTTCCGCAGTCGTCGCCCTTCTCGCCGACCTGTTCTGGAACATGAAGATGTGCGAGAACCCTGCAGTTACGCCGGCGATCGAACTTGCGAAGCTGGCACTCGTGACATCGCAAGACGAGGAAGAGGACGAGGTCGAAGCGGACAAGGCAGGCACAGACTCTTCCAACGATACTGATGCGACATTGGTTGACGATATGGCTGTGTCTGCCTTGCCGGCGTTCGATCACACGTCGTCGCCCCTTCAGAGCCCAAAGAGCCCGTCGGGCAGTGTGCTTGGAAAGCGCCCACGCGACGCGGACAGTGCGATGGACCTCGATATCCAGTCGCAGACGATGTCGATGAGTCCTGGGAGCTCGCCGCCGGCTACGGAGAGCGTGGCGAGTTCTAAGGGACAGGAGGCCTCGTCATTCATCGAGGACGCGATCGCTTCGTCCTCGTCGTCCTCTGTGGCGACTGCGAAGAGACCGGCGGAGGATGCAGACGTAGAGATGAAGGACGAGTCGCAGGTCGCGAAGGTGCCGCCGCCATTGCCGCCCAGGAGGGCTCGGCAGACGGACGATTCAGTCATGATGTTTGGTAGGTGGCTGTGTGCTTGTGGGTGCAGCCTGCGATCAGATGATGGTGCTGATGGGGTTTGTTGCTTCTTCACCGCAGGGCGGCAACACGACGTCTCGGAGTGCATGGATAATTGCATGTTCCAGATCGAGACTGCGCTGTTGGATTTCCAAGGTATGGCTACCTCGGATGACGACAAGACAAGTCCGGTGAAGAGGTGTGCCACGCCATACTGAATGCGTGTATTCGTGAGGGTATGCTCATCAGCGTGTTTGCAGGTTGTTCTACGGGAAGAAGCGGCAACGGCTCATCGCGCTCTCACCGAACGACGACGCCCGACATCAATCATCGATACATGAGAAAGAGGACCTCTTCTCACACCTACACGTTAATGTTGCGGACGAGGGCTTCGACTTGTACGACGGGCTTGCACGGTACTTCGACGACGTCGTGGACATAGCAGGTACGAAGAAGCGCATGGAGGTGTCCTTGGTCGACCTCCCGCCCTTGTTGCAGATTCAGCTCCAGGTAAGACGGATAACCTTGTTGGCCATGAGTACATGGCCTGACTGACGAACCATATAACTCTGATAGCGAGTGCAATTCAACCGGGAGACACAGCAGGCGTACAAGTCGCAAGCGTACGTCAAGTTTGGGGAGACGATCTACATGGATCGGTTCCTTGACAGCGCCAACCCAGAGAAGAAGGCACGGACCAAAGTTCTTCTCGCTGAGCTCAATGCTGCGCGCGAACGGGTCCAGCGGTTGACGCAGGGAAAGGTGCGTCCCAGTTTAACATATGTCGGGTTCTTGCTGATGTCGTCAATAGCACGCGCCGTTTGCTCCTGCGTTTACAAACGTAGCAGACTTCTTGTCCAAGCAAACGACTCTTGATCTTCCCTCCGACGAAGCCTTCCTCTCATCGCTGCGCAGCGAGGAGGCTCTCATCACGGAGCAGCTGCGTGTCGAGCGCGAGAAGACGACGCAGCTCAAGGCGCAGATCGAGGACATATGGAAGGACGAGACCTCCGCAGCGTACGAGCTCACGTCGGTCTTCATCCACCGCGGCTCGTCGCCTTCCTGGGGCCATTACTTCTTCTATTCACGCAACTTGCCCGAGCACCCCGATTCTTGGTTCAAGTACAACGACTCGGACGTGAGCGCAGTCAGCAAGGATGAGGTGCTTGCAGATACCACTGGGTCAACAGCGAACCCGTACATGGTGAGTCTCACTCTAACTTGCCATCGCCACCTGATGTTCAGCCGATGTGTCTTTCCTTGCACAGCTGGTGTTTGTGCGGAAAGGGTGCGACGCGATCGACACGGTGCACCGATTCAACCCGGATATGGACTTGGAGGAGGCAACCTAGACGGCTGGACCGTGTCACGAATGTATCGATACTCAATCATCCTATGTATCCCCTTGCCACTGTTGCTCTCGCTGGACACTGGACATTGCATCTTGTATTTTTCTGTGTTGTTGCACATGCTCTCACGTCGCGCATTTCCAGAACCTGCAACAGAATCCCACGCATCGTACATGTAGTCTGTCAATATATTGCGTCTCCTTCGCTACCGCAGTGTGGCCGCCTGTGAAGACGTCTAGGCGGCCGAGCGCCATGACGATTGTTCGTCTTCCGGCCCCACCTTGGGTCCCGACTACCGGTCGGGATATACGTCCCACTGGGGTGCCTCATCCTGAATTGCCTCCGATCATCAGACCTACACGTTCTCTTGTTCTCCGACCGCACAATGGGCCGCCGAGAGGGTACGTATGTTTGCCGTTGACGATCGTGTAGGACACCGCAATATGCTGCGATCTCCCACCCAGTCTATATAACCGCGTCCATGCCTCGTAAGTGAGTGTCCCAGAAGACAGCAAACCAGCAACCTCCTCTTCATTGCAAGTATGACATCGTACGCTATCGTCGGAGCATCCAGGGGCATTGGCCTCGAATACGTCCGCCAACTGGTGAGCCAATCCGTGCTAGAGAAAGCCGTGCGCGTGTCTTCAACTGACCTTCTGGTACAGGCAGGGAGACCTGACAGCACAGTGTTCGCGATCGTGCGCAACGCGGCCAAGTCTACTCACCTGCAAGCTGCGACAAAGGGTCTGAAGAATGTACACATCCTTGAGGCCGAAGTGACCGACTACTCGACTCTGGAGGTACGAATTTCATCCTAGTCGCCATGTCCGCCAGCCTTCTGATGGCTTTCCCGTCACGCTTACAGAAAGCTGCCAAAAGGATCTCGGACGTGACCGGTGGGAAGCTTGACTGTCTGATTCACAATGCCGCACGCATGGAACCGGTCCCTGTCATGAAGGGCTTCGACGACTAGTGCGTCTTCAGCAATCTCAACTTCCAGGAGCATCATCTGATTACTCACATTTGCCATCCGCACTGTAGTCCGAGCATGGACGAGCTGGATGCCGACTTCATAGTCTCGGTATGTGCGCTGCAGTGACGTTTATTCCGAAACCTAAGCTGATTCGGGCTAACTGCCTCACAGTACAAAATTAACGCACTCGGCGTCATCCACAGCATCTCTGCCTTCCTCTCCCTCCTCCGCGCGGCACCCACGAAGAAGATCGTCGTCATCAGCACAGCCGGAGCCGATCCCACGTTCGTGCGTAAGGCTGGCATCGCTAACATGAGCGCGTACGGTATGACGAAGGCTGCCGCGCTCATCGCAACGACCAAGTATGCGGTCAAGCTCCAGGACGAGGGGTTCATCGTGGTCTCTATGAGCCCGGGTTTAGTCGATACCACTGGAACAATCGGCGAGAAAGGTAAGCTTCCTGCTTCGTTATATATATATGAAGTGAGAGCCATTCTGATGCCAGTGACCGTCTACTTATAGGGGACCCTGAGATGCGCACCCTCATTCTTGGGGCAGCCGAGGTTTTCAAGAAGAAAGGCGTCTCGTTGGGAGCGGAGACCCCGGAACAATCTGTCTCGGCTCAGTTGAAGCTTGTCGATGGGCTCAAACCGTCCGATAACGGGTTGTTCTTGGCGCATACGGGAGGAGAATATCGGGCCTAAGTTGATCAATCGAGGTCGTAAGTTACTTACTGATTACCTCTTAGGGCAAGTGCCCAAGCAGTCCGTGCGTTCATTTGCATACACGTCGAGATGACAGTACCGTTGTTGACATTCATCCTTGTGTACGATACTCGAACAAAGCGGTTCGCTGCGTCACGATGCGTTCGTTTCAGTATATGTACGCAAACGGCCAGAGAAAGTCGATACACACCAGCCTATTGATCGTCATCCCGACTTCAATCACTCTCGGTCTCGCCAGGAAACCATCGATCCTGTCCTTTGGGACGACTCCGCCTACACCATCTTCATCGAACACGGCGGCGTCGAAATGCTTTAGCACGTCGAGCAAGGACCCGCTTGCAGTTGCAGCTCCGGACGTGCTGCTCATGCGCTTCAGCGCCGCGACGATGGCGCGGGTTTGGCTGTCGTGCACGAGCTGGATGAGTGCGGAGAGGTCGAGCGTCTCGGGGTCTTGTCCCGCCATGTCACGATGGGAGATATCGACCATCGTGCGCCTCCGTACCGAGATCTTCGTCTCTGAAGACGGGAGGGATGTGTACTGGAGGTATCGAGGACGAACGGTGCCGAAGGCAGCGACTGAGCGGACGTGGCAGTCAGACACAATCATCAATGCAGAGCGGAACGCGGGGCGAACCTTCATGTTCTATAACCGCTGAGGGGATCTCTTGGGCCACCCGCTTTGCTCGGGCTGTGATGTCGGAGCATGTGTAGTTTCGCATCTCAAGGACGAGATCTGCAACATCGCAGTAGTCGCCTGGAGGGCTGTCAGCTGGGGATCCCCTCGTACGCGAACGGTGGCCACGCACCACAGCCGCCGATCACCAGGATGGACGAGACGCCATGAGTTTTGAACATGGCGCGGACGTTGTAGACGAGCGGGGTGATGGGGTCCGCAGATACCAATCTCTGCATCCTCCGGTCCCGGATGAGGAAGTTCGTCGCGCAGGTATCCTCGTCGAAGAGCAGCGTGTCCGCACCGAGTTCGAGCGCTTCGACGACGCCCGCTGCCATGGACGTGCTTCCGCTCGCGTCCTGGGTGGAGAAAGATGTGGTCGGGGTCCCGGAAGGAAGCGCGGAGATGAAGGGAGAGATATCGACGTTTGTGATAGATCGGCCGTCTTCGCCTTGGATGGAGACGAGGTTCGGGGATGTCACGAGGAATTCGCGACCATCTGCCAGTGGCGTTTAACACAAGTCAGATAGTGGGTGCCAGCATGATCGGAGGACGCACCGCCGGGTATGTGGTTGTAGCACCCTCGCGCTAGAGCGGCTAAGAGCGTCGACTTGCCCTGCAAGAGAATGAGAACAGTGAGCAGTAATCAATCAAGTGAGGTATGCGAGGTACATACATGGAAGCCACCGCCGGCGATCATCGTGATACCCTTCGGTATCCCCATCCCTGAGATTGCGCCTCTATGTGGCAGCACGAACGTCCGCTCCAGCTTGGGAGGCGATGTAAATTGTATGACGCTAGGCGACCCCATAGGAGCATCAGAAGCGCCGCTTCCTCGCGGGAGGATTGCGCCGTTTGGCACGAAAGCGACAAGTCCTGGAAGGCGTACATATTTCATGAGTCTCGCTGCTAGGAGTGATAGCTGCAAGCGGAAGCTCACCGGATGTAGTCACTTGCATGCGAAGGTCTTCTTGGTCCTCGACACTGTTCACAAACCCATCGATGGCTTGGGGATCATACGCATTGTATTTCAGGTTGTCCACTAGAGACGTGATGACTCTTGAGAACAGCTCGTACGCTGCATCACCCAAGATTGTCCTCCCTGCGAGCGAGATGAAAAAAATCGTTATCATCCTGTCTTTAGGGGACGAACATGGATATGGCATGATACTGGCACTGACCTTGCGCAGGGAGACTGGCGCAGAAGCGAAGCTCGATACCGCCTTGTGCTCCGTCTGTGGAAGTGTGTGGATAGAGAATGACGGAAGTGCGCTCAAGTACTTGTTGGCCTGGTCTATCGACCGTGAGCTGACCACCTTTAGGGCTTGACCAGTTCGTGTTCTGAGTTCGGCCGGCCTGAGCAGCGGTGCTTTTGCCTCCCATTGCGTCGATGATGGAACAGATATGGCGCGTGACATAATCGCAGAATGCGACCGTACTGAAGCGCTCATGAGGACTCGTCAGGCTAACGAGAGGGATACTGTATAGCGCACCGGATATGATTGGAGAACAGCGATTCAGGGAAGCTAGCGGTAGCATGGGGGACTCGGAGGCGTAGTTTACTCGGCGATGCGTAAGGGTCTGCCTGCACATGATCGACAAATAGACTCGAATCCATTAGTCCCCATATCCCTGTACAACGTCAGCGTATACTGTGGCATATATGCGATGACGGACGGACCTAGTAGATCGCGGTATGCGGGGTAAGGCTTCCCACCGAGGGCCCGCACTATTCGCAGGAGCTCGCCTCTCGAGCCATCTTCCATTGCATCTAAACCGCTTTGTGATCATCATTTCGTGCCACGGCATTGCATCGAACATACCTGATTTATGGCGTTTTGCATGATGTGCGCCGTTGCTGCTGTGTCCGCCGCCTGATCCGCGAGAGGTATGGTCTTGGGCAATGTGAGAGTCAAAAACCACCGCTTGGGAGCCTCCACGACCCCGTCCGCGACCGCGACCTCTGTTACTTCCACCTCCGTAAAGCTGCTTGTAGTACGCGCCTCTTCCTGAGCAGATGTCTGTCAGATGCGACGCTCTCCATGGGAGGTCTCCCGGTCACCAGAGGACAACTCGACGCACAAACCAGACATAAGGAGATACCTTGAAGTGCCTGTGCGTTGGACCTTTGTCAAGGCTGAAGAGTCGAAGTTCAAGGAGATGGTTCAAAAGAAGCGCTGCAGTGGAGAAACTCGGAGTGCCACGTGGGTCGGACTTACCCGGTGGCACTGCTACCGTAGAACCGCAGCTGGTCTGCTGGAACTCGACTGGCTCATTCTCATACTGACCACCACTCACGCATTCCGAAGGCTTCTTCTCAGCATGCGGCTTTGCTTCTCGTTAGGGAGAGCTCAAAGACGTGGACAGGCGCAACCACATCTGCCTCTGTGAGTCGAGGACGAGGAGTGTTGCCAGCAAGGTAAGTATGTTAAGACTACTCTCTTATTCATTCAGTCATCTGTATTCAACCAAATCGTAGGTATGTAAAATATGGCGGGGTTCATATATATGAGAAGGTAGGAACGGTACGTATACAAGTGAGGGTGATCGATACACTTGGGCACGTGTGATCCCAGCTTGGGCGCTTGCTTGACTCGGATGTCCTTGTACTCGACCTTCGCGGTCGGTATGGAGGCCGAGTACAACACAGCCTACTACACGTGGCGAACAGCTGAAAGCTGAGTCTGCTTCTTCTCTGTCGCTCGCCACCTCTCTCTTGCCATGGGTCAGCAGCCCAGCCAACTTGAACCTCACAGTTCTGAACATGTCGAACGTGGAATCGCAGCCATCTCACTCGAGCAGGAACACCGGCCCTTGAACGTGTCAATGCGAGGGCTCGCCAACGATATACTCGTTGACCACATATTTCCTCTGCTCGACGTCCGGGACATCATCAACCTTCGACGAGTAGGTCTTTCGTGCGCAATCTCGTCGTCGGGCAACTCACAGGACGTCTCGTCGCAGGCTAGCTTCCAGATCAACTGCCTGTCTACCGAAGGCATCGTCTGGAAACGCATCCTCAAGCGTGCCCAGCACTACCTCCCGCCCGTTCCGCCAACTCCAAAATACTCTCTCTGCAACCTCAGCGCCGCCGAAGCCGAGCGTCTCCTCACCCGCGCCGTGTCTCTGCACGATCGATATGACAGGCGCATCGTACGGCCCCTGCGCCGATGGGAGATAGACGCAGGACGCACCGTGCTCGACATGGCACTCCTCCCTGGCGGCCAATACCTCGTCGCTTCCGTCGCCGACCAATCCAAGACGCGCTTCGCCATCGACCTCTACACGACCGACTTCGCATACCGCCTGGGGTTCCCCGTCGCGCGCTACGACGTGCCCTCCAGAGCATTCCACCTCCGCGCAAAGTACATGACCTTCCGCGGGAGACCGGGCATCGCCATCACGTACGTCCGGCGGGACTATCGACGGCCGCAGTTCGCGGAGCGGTACGGGAACATCAACAGCTTTCCGCCGGAGTGGGAGGACCCGCGGTGGCGACGCGTGCTGATGTACGAGTGCGCGGCGGTGTACGCCCCGCTGGACGCGCTGGAGGCGGTGTGCGAGGATGTGCGTCCGGTGTGCCCTGTGCGGCTGCGTGTGCGCACGATGCCGCGGCCGTTCCAGGTGCTGGCGGAGATTACATCGCGCTCGCGCATGAGCGGCCCTGTGGTCGAGGACAATGTGCGGGGGGCGCCGCTGCTTGCTGTGCTGAAGCGTGGGCCGGGAGGAGATTGCATTGTGTACAAAAACCTCGATGGCGGTGCGGGGACTACGATGGTGTGTTCGCCGCAGCCGGACTATCAGGGCCTGGTGAGACTGTCATCCACCTTGAGTGCGTCCTCACGCTGACCTCGTTGACGTGCAGCCACAGTCCATCATGGCATTCATGATCCTGCCTCCGCAGAACCAGTTCCTCGTCGTGCGCCGGGCCAGCCCGGCGATGGACCAGGACCAGCTGGCGCAGCTTCAAGATCTCGGCCCGTACTACTTCTCCGAGCTATACGACATCGTGCACGCCCCGGGGACGACCTTCACGCGTACCGCCGTCTCCCGCAGCGCTGTGCACGACTCGCGCGGGAACTACTGGCACAACGTCTGGCTCTCCGACCCGGGGTTCGGGCCCTCCCCGTCACCAGAGCTGGAGCGCGCGCCGCAAGTGGCGAATATGAAGCCCATCGTGATCTTCGTGAGCGCGAAGTTCTCGGACGGGGTCGCGTGGGACATCGTGCGGCCCTCGAGTGATAGTGCAAGTGGGATATACAGGTACGCGTTGTCCGAGGACGAGGCGTTCGTGCCCATCGAGCGGCTGGACAGCGCGATCGAGGACCTTGCGGCGCTGTTTGAGCACCGTGTGCTGCTGGGGTCGACGCGCCCGCTCGTATGCAATATCTCGAGGCACGGGCGGCGTGCAGGGAGCGGGCACTCGTTCCGGATCAGTGTAATCCGGGGGTTGCGGGATAGGTGTCTGCTCCGGTACGAGGACGAGTCCGTGAGCATGGAGGTCGACGACGGTGAGGCTGAGACCGAGTCAGATGCTCAGAGCCAGGGCGACGATGGGGAGTGCGAGCCGGCTGGGGATGTGAAGGTGGCGCACTTCGAGCTAGCGAACGAGGACTTGCGCGAGGTGTCGGCGATCGCGTGGGATGAGACGATTGGGCGTTTGTGTGTCAGTTACTCGCGGCATACGAGGATCGCGGTGTTCGACTTTGCGGCTGGGGTGTCGACGTTGGGCTGTTGAGTAGAGAGGCTGCCTTGCTCTTTCGTACGCAAGTAAGGACTGGAATTCATGTACATGATCTCGGGGTACTAGGGTTTGTGTGTGCATGGGGGTGCGATAGCAACCTGGTCGGGGGCACACATCTCAACGACGGCGGGTGCCTGCAGATTGCATGGTGGAGAAGACACCACGCGTTTTCGGTCCGTAGAAAGCAGATTGGCTGCGTGACGCGACAGAGCCTGCAAAAGAGCGTAGTCATAGTCAGCACCCACGAGAGAATCGTGCATGGGACCCGACGTACGCGACCTGACACCCGAGGTGAAGCCTAAGCAATATAAGATCGATAAGATGATCGTGGTGACGACTGCAGTGCCAATGTGTTCAGCGAAGCGGATGCGAGCCTAGTAGGACAATATTCACTACGCAGAATCAGCTTGATGAAGAGCATCACGAACCAGTAGAGAAGCTTCAGCACTACAATCACGAGCTTGTAGATCACGCGAAGGAGTGCTTCGGTGCCGCGGACGAGGGCGTAGAGCATGAGGGCGAGCGCGACACATGCAGCCCACACGAGGTAAGGATTCTCGGACTCCTCCTGATGCTCCTCAGCCCAGATAGCGCCGTTGCTCGCCGCTTCCCAACTGTATCTGATGAACGCTGCAAGTGTCGCCCGAGAGCCAGCTAGTCGTCAGCGTGGACTGTCGAGCGAGACGGCCACCGCCAAAGACACACCTGTGAAGAGCTCTTTAATTCTCTCCCAGTCCATGCTGGCGAAATTGGAGTACTCTGCGTAGACCGGATGCTCCTTGGCCCAGTTAGCGCCGTTTCTCGCCCCCTCCCACATGTATGTGATGAACGCTGCGAGTGTCGCCCAAGAGCGAGCGAGTTGTCAGCGTGAACTGTCAAGGGGGGACGGCCACCGAAGACGCACCTGTGAAGAGCTCTTGGATCCTCTCCCCGTCCATGCTGGAGGATCGAGGAGCGCTGCGTGAACTTGGGGTTCGAACCTGGAAATTGCTGGCCTCGAGACTCGAGAGGGTCACTCACGGAGCTCGGCGGGGAAGGAGAACGACGGGACCGTAACCTCTGCCGGAAGAGAGACCAAGACTAGTACATGCGTCAGTAATCGCCATGTAAGGATCTGATGAGATGCAGATACTTTGGAGAAAAGCAGGCACTCCTTGCTACATAGTCGCACGCGGGAGGACAATGGAAGAGTGAGAGTGAGAACGAGGGTGTAGGCGCTTCTCGGCAAAAGACAAAACGCCTGTCCGCAATCGGTGCTGCGGTAAGGTACTGTAAGTCCAACTGTAGTAACAGGATAACCCACTTGATCTCACGATGACCGCTTCCAAGTCGACGCCGCTTCGTGTCGTTGATAAGCCCAAGCAGGCCTCAAAGGCATGGCGACGCAGCCAACTCGCTCTTCTAACACGCCTGGGGGTTATGTTCTGTTCCGAGTCCCAAGTCATCGGGAGACGAAGAAACCGAGGGCCACGAAAAGGCGGATATGGAGGCATGCGCTGCAGCAAGTAATCAGTAGAGGCTTATACCTTGGTAGCTAGTACTTACTTCCTACATAAGTAGCTCTCGCGTTGTGACTTGCGTTACTATCCGAAACCTTATCAGTATTGGTTGGTGAAGGTGGCGCACTTCGAGCTTGCGGACGAGCACTTGCGCGAGGTGGCGGCGATCGCGTGGGATGAGACGATCGGGCAGTTGTGTGTTAGTTATCGCGGCATACGAGGATCGCGGTGTTTGACTTTGCGGCCGAGGGCTGGTGAGTGCGGAGTTGACTGGAGGCTATCAGTCTCATTCAGGGGTCGGTGGGGAGTCTACATGTACGATCTCGGGGGCTTGGGGGAACCTGAGATGGATTTACGAGTACGTACAGGATATGGCGGAGACAATAGCAACGTGGCCGAAGACGCGAGGTCTAGACATTGAATGCCCGTCTACAGCACGCACATCTCAACGACGACGGGCGCCCGCAGATTGCATGGTCGAGAAGAATCCGTTCGTATTGGGGCCATACAAGGCGGACTGCCCGTGTGACGCGACAGAGTCTGGGGGGAGAGCGCAGTCATGTCAGCACTCGTGTTGACTTGGAATTGATCCCGACGTACTCGGTCTGACACCCGAGGGTGTGAAACCTAAGCAATATATAATCGCGTCGATGATCGCCGTGACGGCTGCGGTGGATATGTTCTCGTGTTCAGTGATAGGAGTAGATGCGGACCTAGTAACACGATGCTCACTGCGCAGGACCAGCTCGATGGGGATCATGACGAGCGAGTGGAGAAGCTTGAGCACCGCGAACACGAGCTTGATGACGGCGCCGAGGAGTAAGCAGATGGCGGGAGCGAGGGCGTAGAGTGTGAGGGCGAGCACGACAACTGCGGCGCACACGAGGCCGGTGTTCTTGACCTCCTCTGGATGCTCCTTGACCCAGGCCACGCCGTTGCTAGCCGCCTCTGACATGTCTCTGATGAAAACTGCCAGTGTCGGCCGAGAATGAGCCAGTCGTCAGCGTTGACTGCCGAGGGAACGGCCACTGAAGACGCACCTCTGAAGAGTTCTTTGATCCTCTCCCATTCAAAGCTTGCGTCTACGTCTGCGTGGGTTGAGGACCGCGAATCGCTACTCGAGGGTCGGGCAGATCACTCACGGAACTGTTGGAGCTCGAGCTGGGCGGGGAAGGAGAATGACGGGATCGTAACCTCTGCCGGAAGAGACAAAAAGGCTCGTATCTGCGTCAGCAATCGCCAAATGAGAATGCGAAGAGAGGGACATACCTTGCCGGAGAGCAGGCATTCCTTGCTAGTCGCAAGCGGGAGGACAAGCGTAGAGTGAGCGCGAGAAGCTCGCTGCTCGGGGGAACCTCGTCCGCAAGGGCAGATATATACATAGGCGGCAAGGGACAACGCGCATGGGGTTTCGCACAGGGCTGTTCGCAACGGTGCTGCGGTAAGGTGCTGTAAGTCCATTTGTAGTAACAGGATAAATTCGCTAGATCTCACGCTGTGCGACGATCCCCCTCATGTCGACGAAGGACATGGCGGCACAACCCTAAGCGCGCCTCTGACACGCCTACGAGTCGTGCTCTCCTCTGAGCCATCGGTAGACGAATAGAACACAGCTGGTACGGAAAGGCGGATTCAGAAAGATGTGCTGTGGCAAGTAAACAGATGTGAGTCCTCGAGATTTGTTCCTTGGTTTCAAAAGGACCTAATACTTACTGATCGACTCCTAGCGTTTCCGGCGGAGAGTAGATCGCCGAGGTTTATACCGGAGTGCGGACGGTCTTGTAGCCTTTGACCGCCGGGGGGCCCCTTTTTGGACGATTTTCGAGTCTTCGCCCACGGCGATCTGTACAACCGGTCGCCGGACATGCAGCTGCGTCTGAATAACACTCCAGCGTGCTTGGTCGGAAAGGACGGGTCCTGATACTCTTTGAATGCACCGCAACGGGACGCGAAGCCGTTTGGGATATCGAAGAGACCTGGGCAATGGCTGGTATGCACTGGACGGAATTTACGTGCGGCTGAGCTCTCGGGACGGCGTGCGTAGTAATCAAACGCGAGGACTGCAGTCGCGCAGTGGCCACGGAGGCCCTGTGGACTATACTGACCTCAGAATCACTATGAAGTTCAATATAAAAACTGCGCTGTGAGCGGGTCACCGAGAACGAGGGAAAGCACGTGTCCTTACCAGAGGTACACCGACGATGGGACACGACTATCGACCGGCGGTCGTGCGCGAAGTACTTACCTCGAACGCTCGGCGCTCAAGGCGGGAGTGGTTGCCAGTATCTGGGGCAAGATACTGGAGCCGCGGGAAGAGGTCACCTACCGCGCAAATGGGAAACGGACGGCGAGCTTTCGATGAGTATTAGACAAGGACGTTGGCGAGAGTACCTTCGGGTGTTCTCATGATGACATGCCCGCTTTCGAACCCCGTGCGTAACTGCATCACCTTCGCGGCAGACCCAGGTCCTGATATTTAAGTATCCTGACCGGCTCGACCGGTCCCGGTCAGCTCTAATAATACGCCTGACCGACGCTCGTTGGTCGGAGCAGTCTGAAGTGCCTTCGGGACGAGCTCAAGGCATATGTGTTCCGCCAAAAAGAAGGGAAAATAAAGTAAGTAACAAGGATCAGGCTAGGAGAACGTGAAAGAGTTGCTTATAAGAAGGCTCACCGGTACGCTCGCGATCGTAGTGGTGAAAGTGGTGAACTGGGTGTTGTTTACATAAGTACAGAAGTAAACAGGCAAGCGCCGGAGAGCGCAGTGGAAGGACTGACGTCATCGGAGTCTGGAGGTTGCCCGTCTTTGACCGGAACTCCCATCTCGTCGACCAACAGTCCATGGTCGTTGTCCTTCGACCTGCGCTCGCTGCTCTTGCTCTGCTTTCAACCACCATCAGACCTTCCGTCGCTGCCACCGCTACCGCCCAGTGTCCTTTCCCTGCCTTCTCGCGCGCATACACCATGTCCGATCCCTCGCCGTCCTCCCCCGAGTTCCTCCAGGGCCGCCTCTCCACCCTCCTCGCGTCGCCCCATATCCACTTCAACAAGCCGCCTGCTCTGCTCAACATCCGCATGGGCCCGGGGCCTGTCGATGTCTTTAGCACCCGGTTCGCGAACTGGTTC
Organism: Polyporus arcularius HHB13444; assembly: GCA_004369055.1. NCBI lineage: Eukaryota > Fungi > Basidiomycota > Agaricomycetes > Polyporales > Polyporaceae > Polyporus > Polyporus arcularius. The sequence continues at coordinate 34,101 of ML211342.1, forward strand.
ACCCACGATGCTACCGGCGTCGTGAACGGGAAACAGGTGGACAAGGAAGGGCTGAAGGAGGCGCTGCTCGCTCTCCAGAAGAAGTGGCACCCAGACAGTGCGAACTTTGTCGCGCAGGACGCATCGTCCAAGGTACGTCTGTTGTCTGCTCCCCGTGCATGCGGTTACTGCATGTCTCCGCGCGTCCGCAGCCTGCGATCAAATTCTCCTGGACGGTCAAGAATACGGAGCAGCCCGCTGAGGTCTCCGCAACTGCAGAGTGAGTCTGTTACCTTCTATGTCTCTCTGCGGTGTCCTGACGAGGAGCAGCATCAAGGAGGAGGGCGGTACTCACCGCATCAGCTCCCTCGTCCTCGACGGCGACGACTCCTTATTCTCCGCTTAATGATGACAAGATACCTCCAATATCCCCCTGTACTTGTACCTTCTGTATCCCTCGTCGGAAAAACCTATGCTTGGAGTCTGTATCCGCCATAACTCGTCAATGCTTACAGCTATTTCCAAAACAAGTGGCCGGGCGCCACTTGCGCACTGCACATTCTGCACGAAAAATTCGAAAAATCCTCGATATTCTGGGTGCCTCC
>ML211343.1:0-34618 GCA_004369055.1 Polyporus arcularius HHB13444
TATGAATTGTCACCGAGGGAGAAAGGAAGCCGAGGTTAGCAAGTCGTAGGCGGAGGACGACGTACATACATACGGGGCAGGTCCAAGTGCCACGCGTCTCGGCGGTCGGTCCGCGTGCCACCGCGCGAAGCCGTGCGGCTTTGTCAGCAAGGCGGGGCGGCGCGTACTCACCGCCCACGTCCGCGTTGCGTGCGCTCCGCCATCCCGCCTGCGTCCTCGTCCCCGTCCCCGTCCCCGTCCCCGTCCCCGCCCCCGTCCCCGTCCTCGTCCCACCCTACGGCTCTTGTCGTCGACGCCGCTCTCACACTCGCTCTCCTCGGGAATGCAAGGCGTGCAGACGGGCGGTGCTATGTTCCGGGAGCACGAAGCATGTGCACTGATCAGCAAGTCGAGTGCCCTATGCATCTAGGCGGCCCAACATGTTGGCGGCGAATCGAAGAAATTGCAGGTTCTGCAATGAACGACACAATGTCTTTGAGAAACTGCCATATATGTCAGGTCAGAGGTGAGTGAACTCATGTTTGTGAATATATATACGTGGTTGCCGGCCTCGCAACGGACTTCCAAGCACCTCTGCGCTCTGCATCGGAACCTTCCCTTCCCTTCTTGATCCTGATTATCAAATATCATCGCGACGTCCATGGAATGCATCTCTTGTGGATGTGACCTCGGGGCGTCTAGCCCGCCCATGCTCATGACTTGCGGTTAGCCCTTTTCGCGGCCTTCTGCTTGATACAATTTGAACCAACTGGAACAGGACACCTATGCTGCGAGTCGTGTATTGGCCCTGAGAAAGTCATCCAATGTACAAGTTGCAATCAAGTGGCCCTTGTGGCTTCGCGCCTCTTTGTGAGCGTCGCGGAGGGCGGTCATTCCTCCGAAGCCGGCGTAGGCAATACCGACTGCAACGAGTCTACGCCGGAAGACCCCGAGTTGACTAACGGCGTGTGTGGATCGGACGCTGAAGTAAGTCACGAGCCGACACGACCTTGAGAGAGACTAACTTGATTTTGTCGGAGTTAGGCTTGCTTAAGCACCGCCATCCAAGAAATTCGCCGCTTCACCGATCAGCATCTGTCGCCGACAACCATCAGTGAACTTCGCCTTCGGAACCAAGCCGCACGTCGCCGGGTCTCGGCCAAGATGTCAACCTACTTCGCAATTCGGCAGCGGAACGTTCAGATGCAAAAGCAGAACGCTGATATTTTGAAGGAACTTGCTCTAGGACATCGCTCCTTGAAGGATTCTAAACGAGAATTATCACGCCACAGCGCGGCTCTGAGCAAAAGTCAACGCATGCATCGGAAAGAAGTCGATGACCTGAACGCCGCCATAGCCCGCGCCAGCCAGAGCGTGGAAAGGCGCCTGCGACACGTAAGTATGTCTGGTCCTCCTTCATAGCTCTATACTAATCAGCTCCTTAGGAGCGACGGGTCAACCTGACTTCTCAGGGCCCCTCCACTGCTAGACCTCCCATCAATCGCTGTTACGTCCTGTTACCGCCTTCCAGCTCCAGAAGGCGGAAAGGAGAAACACCTGATCACATATCAGTCCCGACGGCTGCGTCCCCGACGATGTGAGTACAATTAGGACTTGATATCATCGGATCCATTGACAGTTTTGATGAAGATTCGATGCGAATTAGACCCTGCCTGCCCGTTCGATGAGCTTGCTGGTCCGCACTACCTCTGTCTAGTTGTCGAAGTCATCAATCATTAGCACGGCCTATAGCGGCGTCCAAGCCCTGTATGCACGGACAGGATCGTAACCACCGCGCCATTGTCCTGTAATCATTCCAGTACTGGGATGCGTGAGCTATTGCGCGCGATGGCGCTCATCAGGCAAATCTCATACAACTCACATATCTTAGCGCATATGCATCGTTGAACTTCAGAACTTAGCGCGGTCCATCTTATGGAGCTTGGGCAAGTTACGGTGCAAGGTAAGAAAGCGGTTCGTTGAGCCGACTGCCGACGACTATAAGTATAAGTACTGCGACCGTCCCTCGCCGAGCCGGCTTCCCTCGATGATCTCGACATCACGCGTCCCCTCGTCGCCGGAGAACACGCTTTCCGGGGACGCAAGCACGCACGCCGCATCCAGCACCCGTGCCTGTGCTCGTCGGCCGGAAGAATCGACCGTCGACGTCAGGATACAGCCCGAGCAATGCCCAAGTCAGTGTGTCCGGCCCGTGACCCCTTCCAGCGCCCGCCCGACGTCCGTAACCTGCGGGCTCGCTGACGCGCCGGTTGCGGGAGTATCACTGGAGCTGCACGGAAGATGACTTCCGATTGGCGACCCACAGGGGGTGGCATCACTAAATCGTGCGCAGGAACTATGACATTCTAAGTATAGCACGCCATAGTACTCGTAATTTTCTGTAGCCATCACATTCGATTCAGGCGGCACCCCAGGTATCATAACACAGAGCTTGGAAGTACGGTAATCAATTCATTGACAGGTTACGCTGAGTAACATGCAAGCGAGAACAAAAGAGAAGTGTGCGCGACGGTGGGCGGGGACTGAGAAAGGGCGTAGAAAGACATCCCGGGCCAGCGCACGGGGGTGACACGACGATCGTTTCTAGAACCCAAGTGGGAGACGCGATGAGGGAACCATCGGCGCACTAATCAAAAGTAGGCGTGTAGTCGTAGTCGTATGGGAATGCAACATGCCATACCGGATACTAGTCTTGTCCTTGGCAGAGGATGCCCAGAGAACAGCCCAGAGTGAAGGAGGATGCTTACTGCAGAGCTAGCGACAAACAAGCGCGGAGGTCACGATGGAGAGAGAGAGAGAGAGAGAGAGAGAAGGACCGTTTTCAGCCAGCGCGGTGGCCACGAATCCCGCTTAGGCTACTGACGCCGGTAAGGTTCCCCTTGCCGTGGCCAGCAGATCACAGGCAGCCTCGCGGTATACGTACGGGCCTGACTGCCACAAGCAGCTGGGACACCAGACGCACACTACGCACGCGGCACTAGGCGTGCGGGTACATCAGGAAAAACCTATATCTCAGGAGCCCCCTGCGAAGCTCGGGAGGCTCGAGAGGCTCCTGCATAGCCACCGAGAGCTCGATAGCGCTCGCGCGACGAGCTCGCGGACATGGGATGTCTACCATACTGCAATTCAGCCTTCCTGGCACATCTGAAGTGAGCAACATAGGAGGAATGCACCGTTCGGCCTGGGTTGCTCGGGAGCGGCTTTTTGACGAGAGAACAGCTATAGACGAGAGTGAACAAGTGTGCTCCAGCCGGCCCTAAAGACCCACATGATGCTCCAGCTGGCATTTTTCGTCCTGCTCCCAACGCTCCTCTGTGTCTCTCCGTCACTCTCCCTCTCTCTGAGTCTCTTCCTCTCCTCCTGCCATCGATCCAAGCAAGACTACACATCAAAAACAGCAAGGATTCAAGAGCAAGGCTGCACAATCATCGCGTGGACCTCTGGAGGGTATGTACTGCCCGCTGACCCAGTTACCCGCCTTGCCCATCTCTCCCTTCCGGTTTCCTGTTGTCCGATGCCCATCATCACATTGCTCAGCAACACCACCGCGCTCTGCTCTGCCCGCCCATACTCTCTGCTTGCCCACCGTGCTTTGCTCTGCCTGCCCGCTCTGCTCTGCCTACCTGCTCTGCCCGCCCACCGCGCTTTGCTCAGCCCGCCCGCTCCGCTCAGCCCACCGCGCTTTGCTCAGCCCGCCCGCTCCGCTCAGCCCACCTGCTCTGTCCGCCCGCTCGCTCAGCATGCCCGCTTGCTCTGTCCACCCGCTCGCTCTTCCCACCCGCTCTGTCCGCCCGCTCGCTCTGCCCACCCGTACTCTCTGCCCGCCCGCTCTGCTCTGCCCGCCCGCTCTGCTCTGCCCACTCGCTCCGCTCTACCCACCTGCTCTGTCCGCCCGCTCACTTGCTTGCCCGGAAGTCCATCTGCGCCCATCTGAATCTCCCCGCCGACTTGCGCTTCGTTGCCATGCCTTGCCTGCCCACGATGTCGCAGCCGAACACCATGTCTTGTATCACCGCCAACGTCTCGCTTGCCCCCGGCTGACTTGCCTGCCTGTCTTTCTTCTGGCCCCGGTCTTCGTCCTGCTTGGTGGCCCATCGCTCTTTCGTCCTCACCCATCTCTGTCTTCCTCATTGCTGTCTCCATCTCAGTGCTTGTCGCTTGCATGCGCTTCTGCTGTTTGTCTCCCTCGCCTGGCTGTCGCTTGTCCCTCTCTTGTGGCCCGCTGTCTCTCCCCTGTCTGCTACGCCAGCCTGCGCTCTTCACGCCTCCGCGTCCGTTCTTAAGTAGTCTTGATCATTCTGTAGTGCTATGTAGGATCAATATCTAGACATGTATAATCGAGCATAGATGTCAATAAATCGCTTTAACGTTATCATCAGTATGCGATTCATATGCAAAGCAGTAGCTATATGGGATATCAGTGTCTCGGCGGGTGATCGAGAGTGCTCGGAGAGTGCTCGCAGAGCTGTGCACGCGGCTATCAAGTGCTCCTGACAGGGGTACTTGTCTAATGGGTTATTACTGCTCGAGAGGCTCGTGAGCGCACTCGAGCCAAGTATTTTTTTTCCTGATGTATCCACCATGCAGACAGAGTGTGAAGAAATGAAGAGATATCTATCGCAAGACTACAGGGAGTGTAACTCGTCGCTATGTAGTAACAGCGGAGGTACGGTGTCAAGTAGATCTAGTATCTCGCACATGAAGCGGGTTAGCGTAGCGAGTAGGCGGTCCCTACGTAAGAGGAAATCAAGGAAGTCCTATGGTTGCATTCGAAAGTACATCTCTCGTGCACCTGGGAGAGGCTCCTGCTGGCTCTCTAACGCAGCCAGGAGATAGACCTCTCGACAGTCAACCACGGGGGCCGCGTCGCATTGGAGCAGCGCATGAATCTTGTTCTCAGCAACCCCCGCCTTCCGACAGAAGCGACAGATACTTCGGGGGTGTCACGGTATCTCCGGGGAACGGTGGCGACCTTCCTTCACGCCGAGATGGGTGTTGGCGCACATCAGTCATATAAGAGAGTATAAGAGCGTCTCGATCCTTGGGGTGGGAGACGTTCAAGTAGGACTGTTGGCGGCATACGAACAACATTCACTGGTAGCTTAAGCGACTTCGTGATGGAATTGTAGGCAGCATGCAGAGGACCGCGGATGGAGCTCAGCGAGTGCGTACTGCAGACGTCGCAAGGAGTATTGGTGTTGACCAAGGCTCAGTCACATTCGATGGGGTGCATCTCGAAGGAAGGGCGTACTCATTCTGGTCTGTAGCAGGGGTACTCACCTCGCGCAGTCGGCACGGCATGTTGCCTCCCGCAGCTCCTCCGACTCGTTGTCGAGCTTGCAGCCAGGTGTCAGAGTGTGATGGACGGGCTCTGCGGGTCGTCTCCGAGCATCTAATAGTGTCATCCACATCAGGGTCAAGCAATCCAGCCTCTGCAGTGTGACATACATGTTTCTATGTTGTAGGCGTGGCATTACTAGGTACATGAGGTCGCAAGGGAGTGCTGGAGGTGGTATTGGAGACGAATCAGGGAGAGAGGGGAGGAGGAGGGGTGCTATAGGACCCGGCAGCAATGGCGACATTGTGCGCCCTGTCTCTCTCGACACGTTCTCATAGATCTTCCGCATCCCGCACGCATCCGCATCCGCAGGCATCTGCATCCGCAGGCATCTGCATAGTTGCAGGCATCTCAACGAGTGAGGGAGGTGAGGATCTGCAAGAATGCATGGTTTCTATGAAGGAGAGAACTATCACCACAAAGTGCGAACCTGGCTGAGCGTCCCTCCCGTGCATACAGGGACAGGGACTCACGAGGGCTCACCTTGACAACTTGCGGCTTGTACTAGAGTAGACAGCGAGAATGAGAAGCACAGTCGCCGCAGTATAGTCATACAAGCAGCAAGGTGAGAGCAGTCCAGTTGAGGCAGAGATGCGCGAGATGGTGGTAGTAGGGCAGGCTCGCAAAAAAGCGCTGAAGTACCCGGAAGAGCGTGATGTCATCGCATTACTTACTCGCTCCTTTATTGGAGACACTGAACCGTGGGTTTTCTTACCTTTAGCTTGCTCTCGGCCATGGGCAGGAGAGCTTCAAAAACACCTGCGCTCAGTCGAAAGACTTGAAAGGAATCACTTCGTCATCAGGAAAAATATACTTGACTCAATGGAAACCGGCACTGCCGGTAACACTTGTGCAGAGAACAGGAACAGAACTTCGTTGTGTCCGGTGGTGGTAACGGTAAGTACAGGAGCTCAGCTATAGCTATGTAGCGCGTACCTTCGTTGCGCCCGGTGGTGGTAACGGTAAAGGAAGTGATGAAGGTTCGCGGAAGCAAAAGGTCAAAGGGGCGCCTAAGTAAATAAGGCCAAAGGAAGTACATAATCCAAGGCAGTTGGGATTACACTCTTCCCCACTCTGAAAGAAAAACACAGGGTGGAGAAGAGCATGTATCAAAACATTCAAAAAATCGAGTACAGTAGGGTAGATCATGTAGGGAACAAGTCGAGGTCATTTGCGGCCATATATTCATTGAGAGCTGCCAAGTCTTTGCACTGGGCGCCAGCGAGCCAACGATCCGCGTCCGGACCCCAGCCATGCCAACACATAAGAAACTGGTAGCCATGGACCCTACACCTGTGGTCCAGAATGCGCTCGACTTCGTACTCCTCGATGCCGTCAGGCATCACAACAGGACCGGGACGAGGTTTTGATCGCGAAGGAAAAAGTCATTGTGTATGTAAGGTTTCAGGAGCAAAGCGTGAAAAGTGGGGAAGATATTCATGGAAGAAGGGAGGTCAGGTCTAAGGTATAAATGGAAGATTCGGGGTGCGTACGCAGGATTTTGTATAAGGACTGTCATAACGTACCATGAATTTAGCGACATGGTTGCTCCCGCGTTGCATATATTCACGGCGTCAGTGGACTGTCGATAGCATGACGAGGTCACCTTCCTTGAACGATGGCTCCGGGCCGCATTTGCAGTTGGCTGCCTGCGCCTGAGCTAGCTTTGGTATGAGGAGATTGTCTTGAGCTTCGAGGATGTCGGTGTCTATTTGTCACAAGAGTTTTGCAGCGGAGTCGGCGTCCATAGGGAAGGATGACAATGTTTGTAGTATGGCGTCATCGAAGAGAGGTGGCAGGATTCGAGGAGATCGACCGAGATGAAGTTGGAAGGGGGAGAAGCCTGTGGACACGTGCATGGTGTTCATCATAGCGAAGCGTACGCGAGGGAGGGCACGCACCTCCGCGTTGATTGTGTGCAACATGGTAACGCAACACTTGGACGACAGTTTTGTTAGTGTGCTCCGACGCGCCATCGGACTCGGGGTGGAACGATGTTGACAGCTTTGCTTTGATGCCTGTGAGCTTGTGTAGCGCCTTCCAGAAGGCAGAGACGAATAACTTGCCGCAGTCAGAGATGATCTCCAGCAGAAGCCCATTCTCGCAGTACCAGTAGTTGAAGAAGAGTACAGCGAACTCTTCTGCAGTCATGTCCGTTCAACAAGGCATGATCCTGATGTCCGCTCCCATGCGGTCGGTGATGGTGACAATGCAATTGAAGCGGTTGGTGTCTGGTAGCATGCCAATGAAGTCAATAGTAATGCAATTACCGCATGCGAAGGGAATTTGGAGTGGGTGTAGAGGACCAGCAGTCGGCGAGTGGTGGCCTTGTTGCGTTGACATTCGTTGCAGCTGGGAATGTACATGGTCTCTAGCTCCTTGCGCATGTTTGGCCAGTAGTAGACATTGCATAGCATAGCATAGGATTTGTCAAAACTGAAGTGTCCTAGGTCGTCATGAGCACATCAGAAGAGGCCCTCGCGAAGGTCAGAAACATGAGGGATGACAAGGCGGTCGCAGATGTACAGTAGGCCGTTGTCTTTGCGGATTCCGAGGGTGTTGAGCTGATCGCGAAGACGTAAGCAGAACTTGTCTTTTGCGTAGCCATCACGGATTGCTTGCAACCAGCTTGGGTTGGTGGAGACCTTGAGACAGGATGCAGCACAGACAGGAGCGCCCGATGGCGACGAGGGCATATCACGTACGATGCAAATCACCGCTCGAAGTCTAGCCACAGCAGCGCAGATGGATGGATTGAGTACATCGTTGGCAGACAAGGAGGCGCGGGAGAGAGCATCGGCGACAACATTCTGGTCGCCTTGGATGTACTTGATCTTGAAGTTGTACTTGGAGAGGAACTCCTGCCATCGGGCCTGTCTCTGTGACAGGTCCTTCTGGCGGTGGAAGTTCTCCAGGGTCCTGTGGTCTGTGTACACTGTGAAAGGAACTCCGAGCAGATCACAGTGCCACTTCTTCAGTGCACTCACGATCGCAAGAAGCTCCTTCTCATGTACTGGATAGTTCAACTCAGCGCCCAGAGTCAAACACCACAGGTCGTGCTGTCTCAAGGGTAGGGCCAAAAGACAGCATTGCCCCAGTATGCAGATCGCTCGCATCACAAGATCTTCGTATCTTGTTGTTCTCGAGGTCGTCGTGGTCAAGGAAGTCACGTTCGGCTTCCTTTGTCGTCAGAGGGGTGAGGTCAGAGGGGTGAGCACTGCAGTGTATTCGGCCAGACGAGGCAGGAAGCAGGCTAGGTATCTGACCAGACCAAGAAAGGAGCGGACGTCGGAGACTGAGCACGGGACCAGCCAAGCCAAGATCTTCTCAATCTTCTTAGGATCGGGTTTGACACCGTCAGTGGAGATGTGGTGTCCTAAGAAGTCGAGTTCGACACAGAAGAGTTGCGTTTTCTTGTGGGAACAGTACAGGTGATGTTTGCGGAGGGCATCGAGTATGAGACAGATGTTTCGTCGGTGCTCTTCAATGGACTGTGAGGAGATGATAATGTCGTCGAGATATGCGTGACAGATGGAACCTATGAAAGGACGGAGGGTGTCGAACATGTGGTGTTGATGGTTGATGTGTAGACGGCGTGTTGCGATGGCCTTGGGGCATCACCATCCATTCGTAAAGTCCAAAGGGTGTAGTCACTGCGGTGTATTTCCCGCAGTCTGCCAAGATGTCGCTGATCTTCGGGAGCAGATGGATGTCCGGTACCGTGTTCTCGTTCAAGACCCTGTGGTCATTTACCCAGTGTGGAAGCGCAGTAGGATCCGACTTAGGAAGCAAAAAGGAGGGAGAGGCATACGGGCTATTGGATTTGCGTATGCGTCCTGCGGCGAGATGTTGTTCGAGCCGATACTTCTTCGGTCAGTCATACTGACGGCAAGAGATGACCATGTTCGCGTCCTTCAGTATGAAGCAGTGGTAGCAATCGGTAGGTAGATTGTTGATGTGCGGGATGTCATCTGGGAAGCGATCGATATACTCCTGCTTCATCGAGGTGTTCTCAGACTCGAGTTGCTGTAGTAGCACAAGTACCTCCACACCTTCACGGACGGCAGTTGCTGCAACAGATGTGCTGTTGACCGTGTTCGGGTCGCTGTGTAAGCAACGGATGCATGTGGTGTCTTGCATCTCTTTCAGGAACCAAAGATGTCTGAGTCGAGCCACATCATCGTTTGTGATCTTCTCCTCTCTCGAGGCTTGCCGTTGTTCTGCGATAGAACGAGTCGGAGGCTTTCGAGAGGGCGGAGAGAGGAGGTTGCAGCCAGAGGACTTGTGGACAAGGGTGTGGGCAGCGTAGTCTTTGACGAGGTGATTCGATTCCAGAAACGGCTTGCCTAAAAGTAGTGAGTGCAGGGGCCGGCTGAGCCCGAGAGGCCGGCACCCAGCGACCAGCAGAGCGGTGCGCCAGCGTCTGCCCGTTGCGATTTTTCTGCTCTTCCCATCAGCACTCGCCGCTCGCTGCACATCAGCCTCACTTTACTCACTCAAATACTGCTCGATTTTCGTCCCACCCGCCTCGCCCTTTTCTCGCTCGCGCAGATTTGTTAGTACCAGATTGTAGCACTCCTGTAACCGTTGACGTTAGTGGCACGATACTTAGTCAGGTTTGAAGCGAACGTACATCCGTCCCAGGACCAGTGCAACGCAGCGTAAGGATAATCGCGGCGCGAGCGAGCCCGCCCACCCAGAGAGCGGCTCGACCTCCGCTGCGTCCGTGACCGGCTCCGCCGGTTCCCTGCCCAACCTTCTTGTCCTTGCGCTCGCGTTATACGGCCCCGCGTTCCAGCACAGTGCGCCGACGAAGCTGGACAGGTGCGCAGAGATGCGGGACGACAATGGCGTGAACAGTTACAGAGGTCCAAGAGAAATCCGAGAGCACAATTCTTAGCTTCACCCACTGATCTCGTCCGGCCAGAGACCCGTGTCGCGCCAGCGTTCGCAGAGCTCCTTCATGACACGCGAACGGGCTGCAGGAGTGTCGATTCCCCAGGCGAAGCTCACCCAGCCACGCTCTGGGTCGTCATTGATCTCCCAGCCACGCTCTGGGTCGTCATTGATCTCCCAGGAAGGCGCAGAAGACGACTCGTTTTCCTTGCGCAGCTGAGCGACGATCTCCGGACGGAGTAGCCCAATTGCCGGGAGAAGTGCGGCATCCTCCATCGAGATATGACATGATCACAGCGATCGTGTTGTCATTGACGTCGAGGTCATTGTCGATGACGGCAGCAACAGCCTTGCCCTTGCCACGGAGCTCCTTCTGTGACTTGCCGCGACAGCCATGGAGGCCGTCAGCGGCTTGTAGGTGGCTGGGTCAGGTGGCTGGGAAGGGCAGTCACAAGCAAGGTGATTGACGTAGAACTGGCGGCAAGAGAAACATCCTTGATGATCCTCGAGGAGTTTGCGTTCCTCTGGTTTGAGCTTCGGAGGATGCACGCGTGGCTTCGTCCCTTTCGTCGCAGACCCGTTAGCTGACGACGTGGCGGACTGAGTCACTGGTTTGTTTGAACCGGTGACAGTTGACTTGTATGCTGCGGCGTGAGCAGATCTAGCGGTCTTGCGTACAAGTATGCGCTGGGAGTCTGCTGCGCAGACAGCGATCTTCCAGTCAGAGTACAAAGCAATCGACTGAAGGGGTGAGTAGTCCTTTGCCTAAGGTTGGCGGAGCCTTCACGTGGATAGTGATGACAGAGTCCTGCGGCATGTTGGGGTGACTATATGCGGTGGTGGGGTGGGTATATGCGTGCTAATCGTTGCTAGAAGCCGACGAGGAACTGGGGGAGGGTGGGGCGGATGAAGGAGAACGAATTCGGACACCTGGAGATTGAACTATGAGAGACGGCGAGCGGGTGATCGATGGAGGAGTCGACGGTATCGACGAGAGAGGGGAGTTTCCAACCCAATCAAAGTCTGACTCACTATCTGCGTGCCCGTTAGCACGAAGAAGCATCAGGAACTCCAAGTTGGTGAATGTGGCGAAGGGGAAAGGAGTCATCAGGGGGTTGACGAAATGCTCCCTTGCGTAACTCCAGGTAACTCTCACATTGGTTGTCATCGTAGTGATGTTGGGGAGCCTCCTCGTCGAGGACGGCGCATCGTGGTCCGCTTAGTCAAAGTCCAACTTCGAGTGGCGACCGTGAAGTGTCCGTTGTTCAACAAAAAAGTGGAAACCAGCACTGCCGGTAACACTCGTGCAGAGAACAGGAACAGAACTTTGCTGTGTCCGGTGGTGGTAACGGAAAGTACAGGAGCTCAGCTATAGCTATGTAGCGCATACCTTTGTTGCGTCCAGTGGTGGTAACGGTAAAGGACATGATGAAGGTTCATGGAAGCAAAAGGTCAAAGGGGTGCCTAAGTAAATAAGGCCAAAGGAAGTACATAATCCAAGGCAGTCGGGATTACACTCGAGTATGCTTGCGAGCCTCTCGAGCCGTGTTAGCCCATTAGACAAGTACCCCTGTCAGAAGCACTTGCTAGCCGCCTGCACAGCTCAGGAAGCACTCGCCGACCACTCTCGAGCACCTGCTGAGATGTAAATATCCCAGTAGCTACCACTTTGCAGATGAATCACACATTGATGATGTCATAAAAGCTGTATATTGACATCTACAATACTGTCAATACATGACACAACATGAGACTACAATGGTCCTAGATGAAACATGAGACATGCATCGCTGGGTAGTGAGAGACTCAGATAGGCGAGCGAGCAAGTAACATCCAGATGAGGAACACTGCCAGGTAAGCGAGACCGAGACCTAGGAGCAGGCAAGCGGGAGACAGTGACTCAGAGGCAGGTGAGCGAGGTGAAGACAGCGCGGCATAGGCAAGACGAGGACAGTATGGTGGGTGAGCAAGAGGGATCAGGTGGGTGAGATGAGCAGGAAAGACGAAGACAACACGGTGAGACAGAGACAGCAGAGTGGCCCATGGGTGAGTGAGATGAAGACAGCGGGGCAGGTGGGCAAGACAAAGATAGCACAGCAGGCAAGCGAGACATAGACAGTAAAGAGGGGGAGCTAGACAAAGACTGTGTGGGCCGCTGATACGCCAAGGGGCGAAATGAGCGGATAACACCACACAAATCTCCGGCCAAGAGCTGTATGCAAGTATTTTATATGCAAGGGAGACTTCCGACGCATGGACACAATGGGGCAAACCACGTAGGACACGGAGAGGAGACCACGGAGATGGTGGCGGATGGAACGGGTTTGAACTTATTGACTTGACGGCGGTAGGACTTCTCGACAGTGACGGCAGTACTGTCGACGGTGTGCACGGAGCGGAGGTGGTAGACTTAGAGCTGAACTGTGGGGAGAACGGAATCTCTGTTGCACGCAACGCTACCGAAGGTACAAAAGCAAAGCTACCCTAACGACAGCACGCAAGCCTCGGAAATCCTCCGCAAATGGTTCTGAGCCAATAGGGATGGACGGAGCCCCTTGCGCACGGACCTGTTGTCAGCCTTAACCACAGCTAACCAACCACAGCTAAACAACCAATGCACGCGCCGAGCCCCGACCGCCTCGAAGCGCTGGCAAACAATGTTTACCCAAGATGGTGGCGCGGAGCTCCAACTCCGGCGATAACCACCGCGGCCAATTGCCTGGTGTGAAGGACACTCCAGAACCCCTCCGACCATGCATCTGTGACCGAGGCTGCATACGAGGCCTCGGAACTGCGGCTGGATACCTTGTTGGGGACGTGAACGGTCTGACAGGACACCACTCGGTTCGGACGGACTGCAGAGTGCGCTGTCCGACCTGCCCGAGGGTTAGGACGGTAGGAGAGGCGACGGAGCGATAGGGAAGAAGGGCGGTGCTGTGTTGAATGTGCTGGCTGCTGTAGAACGGCCGAGGGTACTGGCCTCGCTCCGGTGGAACCTTTGGAAGGGAGCAAATTCCGTGCATAGACGTGTCCGATACCTATCATCCCCTCCCCACTGAAATCTGGACCGTCCTCGGTCCATCCGATTGGTGGGCGAGTCCTGAGAGGGGAACAGTGCCATCGATAGGCTGGCTCCCGCGAGTATTTAAAGTCGCAGTACCACCCCAAGCCATCCTCTGTTGCCAGGAATGATGACAAAGGACCTGTGGTCGTGCTGATGATTGTTGTGTGACGATTCAACACACTAACCTCCCGATCAGCAGTCATCATGGAAGTGATAACATCTGTCTTCGCGATACCTGCTGTCCACGCACTGTATCTTCCTCCATCTTCTGGACTTTGTCAGTTAGGATCGACCCTGCAAGGTTGTGCCTATCTGGGACCTGCACACCTGGAATCCAGTGCAGCATAAAGTTCTCGAATTTGACGTTGTCGGCCACATCGAAGGGGGTACCGCAGACTGCGAACAAGTCAAGCATGAAGTCCGCAAACTTGCCGTGCAAGGCCGTGCACGTGGTCCAGTTCCATTGAGGCACCTCTGTGCCCTGCACTGTGGATGATGTTGTTGCCCACGAGCTTGACTGAGACTCCTGTTCAGGTCCTGGTTACAAGGCTGGTTCGGGTCCGGAGCGCCTGATACAAATGGGTTTAAGGTCCGAAAGGCACAGTAAGTGTGTTCAACTTACTTTTGGCTTACCCGGCATTTCGAACACGAACCAGCCTTGTAACCAGGACCTGAACAGGAGAGAAGCCTGTTCCAGACCCTAACCAGGTGCCACTGCCCGTCGTGTTGGCTTGGAGGTATGTTTTGTAATCCCTCTTCAGTGGGTGATCATAGCAGCCTTTCCTTTGGGCTTTAATGCTGGCAGAAGGTTACCCTTTAGCTAGTGATAATTGAAAAGATGGTGATAAACCTTTCAGGCTTTGAAAAATGATAGGCATATATATATGTGATAATGGTAGAGTATAACTTGCAATATTGGTTAATGGAATTACTTTGATAGGAGCACTTTTTTGGGTGAATTAATCAGCATTTCATAGGAGACAAACAATGAGACATAATGTTGACCAATCAGCCTCAGCAAAATGCTGGTATTCCCATATATATAATAGCAGTGTATGATTATAAAGCTATCACCTTGTGTGAAGAGATAACCACTTTATACTGTTGGAGATCCCGGTCACAACTGAGGCTTTTCTGCCCCATACATTGCACGCCTTTAACTAAATTCTACCAACACTTCGAGGTTGCAATATTGTAGAAAATGTCAATGATTCCACAAGAGAGGCTGGGCTTACATAATAGAATAAACATGAAACTTTTGTGCTGCAGATAGCTGAGTAAAACAGACCCTTATTGCATGATCATCTGTGCAGCAATATTGTAATTTCTATTAGATATCAGAGGTGCATGGTGGCAGGTTAATTCTGGGGACGACATAATTTATATTATCTGTGCAGGTAAAAGGGTGTGTTAAGGGTAGAATAATTCACTGGAATCATCCAAAAGAAGAGGTAATGAATTCATTGTCAGGAACTGTGAGAATGCGACAGCCTTTTGGCATGCCAATTTCAGCCAAAGGTAGGCATGCCATATTTGTCCAATTACAAAAAGCATTGCACCGTGGGAAAGGCTGAGTTCTTTGCAGTGGGACAGCCTCAAGGTGCGAATGAACGGCGGTCTTCTTGGCCAGAACATTAATACACTGCAGCTGATGCTTCCCGCTTTGGTAGCCTGCTGTTCTCATGCTGCCTGCCCGCAGGGTGCGTGGCCTCCGCACAGATTGTCCGGAACTTTGGCTGCGGTAGCGTGAGCTATCTACTTCAAAGCCGCGATTCTTGGAGCGATTTCTGTCCTCCCCCAGAACCACTTTTGACAACAGCAACCGTCGTCCCCGCCCCCAAGTCGACAGCGTGCGTAATCGTCGCGTCCTTTGAGACAAAGCTAAGACGCGTAACCTTGTTCTTGTTCTGAGTAGGCCAATGAGCTTGACAGTGTTCCCCAACCGACTCAACACTCCTTCACACTCCCCATACTCTAGATCTCCGGGAACTACCTTCTCTCCGCGTAGTGCCTTTAGGTGCGTCGCGTCTCCGGAAATCGACGTGAAACTGATGATAAGTTGGGTCAGTGTCTGGCCACCTGCCATGTACCGGCCACCACCTCCCCGACTGGACACTACGTACAAGCTCCCGGTGAGTCTTGCGACCACTCATATAGTCATATAGTTCCTCAACGCGATTCCAACCTCTTCGGTGCAGAGAGACCCGTCTAACTGGGTTGATACGGACCTGCTCTCTTATGTCGACTCGCACTACACGGCATCCGAGTCCCTTTCTGCTGTGGAGCTAATACGAGACAACCGATTGACTCCTCGAGCGTTGTGGTTTCTACAAACAGACCACGACGCATTGTCTCAGTACGTCGCTTATCTGTCCTTCATTGTCCTCGGATCTCTTCCATCGCCGCCATCGAGCACACTTCTCACGCTATGTTCTAGTCTTGCATCCGACCAATCGCTCCGCGAGTTCGTCCTCTCGCTCGCGCAAAGCGTACAGCCCGCCGTATCCCCCACGACTCCCCGCGTAAAGCACATTCGGAGACTCTCACATGACTTCGCACACCCTCCTCCGCCACCAACCCCTCCAGCACCGTCCCCGAGCCTCCCTGAGGAATCCGAACTGGAAGAAGACGATGACGTCGCCGAGAGCGTTATCAGCGATTGGGCCCTTGACGGCGACAACGATGAGATCCAGGAGGTGCGAGAAGCACCGTCCGCAGACGCCGCACCCGCGGAAGCCACGCCTGGACCTGCCCTTGCTCCACATGCGGACCCTGCCAATGGGGAGAATACCTTAGGATTGGACATCGGTGGCGAGCCCACTCACTCAAGTGAGCTCGTAGAGCCCACGCCTCAGCCAACAGCGTCCACGTCTTCAGGCGAGGAGTCGCTCATCGACTTCCAGGACGCACCGGAGTCGGCTTCGCAGGCGTCACCAGAACCCTTTGCGCATGCGCCTGAAGCTGTCGATGCCGCTGAAGACGCCCAAGTATGTCCTCAGACGACCGAGGAGCCTACGCCTGTCCAGCGCGAACACGCGGAAGACCCGTTGCCCTCTTCGCACGTGCCGGAAGCTACCGACGAGCCTCCGTCTGAGGCGTCGAGGCGCGTTGATCCTTTCGCGAGCCAGAATGCGTCTGAACGTGCTGGCTCTGGCGAATCGCCGGGAATGTTCGGTCCTGACGACGATCTCGGTGATCCGAAGGCGCAGCGCGGCGAGGCAGAGACCACGGCTGAGCCTTCTGCTTCTGAGGAGACGCCAGCTTCCGTAGCGGATCGTCCGGAGGAGCGTGCCGGTAGTGAGGTCCCCACTGCGGTCGAGGCGGAGCGTGAACCGCCGGAGCCCTTCCGCCCCGACGCATCGACGTCTCACTCGACTCCCGGAGATGCGGAGTCGTCTCACCCCGACGCCGCTCCAGAGATTCGCGCAGAAGTGAAGAGTGGCGATGGCGAGCCTGCCCTTCCCGTCAAGACCGAGGCCAAACCTTCCCCGACGCCTCCGGAGGGGTCCCCAGAGTCCGTAGCTGCAGTAGACAAGCTCGTTACACCCGCGCCTGTCGAGGAGCTCGTCGCGAGCACCGGGATTAATGGGGAGCAGGTCACGTCCTCCCCCGATGTCGGCGAGATTGAGCCTACGCGACTCGTCGGTAGTGAACACGGTGCAGGCGATGACCAGGAGGCGCTCTCGACATCTCAGCAGGGACAGGAGTCTATCGCGGACGCTGCATCCACCACTACCCAACAGGGTAGCGATGAGACGTCCGGCCATGTGGACGTACAGGATGCCTTGCAGGAGAAGCAAACCCCGCAGTCCCCATCACCGCCCGCCGTCGTTGACTCGGAGAGACGTTCAGACGAGCTCAACACAGCCCTTTCCGGCGACGACCGCGAGGCAGATGATCTCAAGTCGAAACTTGATGCTGTCGAGGAGCCGACGCTGCTCAGCCCTGGAGCTCGTATCACACCGGATATACCTACTACGGCAGCCACTATCGAAAGTTCGACGGCGGTGAGGGGAGGCGAGCTTTCGCAGGCGGAGAAGGGAATGCAGAGAATACAGGGGGAAGAGGTAAGGGAGGCGCAGGAGACTGCTGCTCGAGGTGAAGAGAGGGACGAGCAAGCAGACGAGCCGGAGGCGGAGGACGGGACGCAAGCAGAGTCCGACAACGCGCGGGAAGTCAAGTCCGACAGCCGTCACGAGCCCGCCGACGATGGCGACGGAGCAAAGGAGCAGAAGGACCCGACAGACACAGTGCAGGCCACCGCACTCATCGCGCTGTCAGGTCTCGGAGAGCGCGTCGACTCCGCGCCAGGCCAGACGCAGACCGTCTCCTCGTCAGATCCTCCAGAGGATCAGCGGAGCGCGACAGCTTCGTTCTCGACTGAGACGACCGAGCACTCGCCGTCTTACGGTGACTCGTCGCAGAGCACCGCAGACCTGCGGCCGTCGCCCACCGTTAAGCTGGCTTCGGGATCCGAAGTAGTGATCGTCGGGAGAGATTCGGAGTGTGACTACGAGGCAGGGCGAGAAACCCTGGTTTCACGCGTCTCTGCGGCCCCGGGATCGGCTCGGCTGCACCACGGTCACCCTTCCGCGAACACTGGACGTGCCGAGCGTTCCGGCCCCACCCCATGGCCTCCATCTCCAGGACTTGATTCTCTCAACCGCAGGCACAGGTCACCCCCTCCTTTGAACACGAACGTCTCCTCCCTTCTTGTCTCTCAGCGGAGCGTGGACACACCATCCAGGTCCACTGTCTTCAGCCCCCAGCATACAATTTCGTCCTCGGCCACGAAGACTACTGGTTGGGGGGCTTTAGCTCCTCGGAACCTCTTCACAACTGTGACATCGTTCGCGTTCAATACCGGTTCCCCCACATCAGATTCGAGCCCGTCCACCACTCGAGACTCCTCCCAGGAACGACAACCGCTTTTATCTCGCATGACGTCTCGTCCAAGCCCTCCTGTACGTTCGGCGTTGCAGCCTGTCTTGGATGCTTCGAAGCTGGTTTCGCCGCCCACGTCGCACGGAACAGGCAGTCATTCCGACTCAACGACCGCCAGTGTACTCGATCAGGCGCCGCATAAGATGACGCCGCTTCCGGCAGGCGAAGCGGAGGCTATGGTCCGGAAAGAGTTGAAGACGGCCATGAGTGACAGTCTCCTCAGAGTAGGAGCTGCGCACTCGCACACCGACAACGCCGAAGGCCGTCGTCCTACGCAAGAGTCGTCCCGCCAGGAGCTGCCTTCAGTTGAGACAGACGACGTCGACAACGAGGATTATGTCGAGATTCGAAGCGGCGACCTGCCAGAAGACAGCGACGCACGGGGCAGCGCCGAACAGGATCCAGAGACGCAGGCGCAACGGAACGAGGGTGTTGACTCGAGGCGAGTCGGTGGCACTGGCGCAGATGTGCCTGACAGTGCGCAACACGGGCAGGACAAAGACAACGATGCCAACGAAGACTTACCCCTTGCGCAGGTCGCCCTATCCATCGTCGCGCGTCGTCTCCCGGAAAACCGCCATCCTGGTCAGGATGTGCAGACGCCCGACGAGACAGGTGATACCACTGAGCTCAAAGGGGCTGCAAGCGGTCTCCCTCTGCGCATGCAGACCGACTTCGAGGACTCAGAAGGGCCGGAGTCGCCGTCCGTAGACGCGTCGGATAACGCTGCCATAGAGGTGAGTCGGCTCCGTTCGTCAGCTGCGGTCTTCCTCTGAGGACCACTGTAGTATGATATCCCAGGCTATGCAAGTATGTCAAAAAGCCAGAAGAAACGCGCTAGGGAGAAGGCTCGGAAGGCCAGCAATCGCGGGGCCAGTTGAATTGTATCATAGCATATGGCCATTTTGTCGCTGTGTCTTAGCTGTATCATCTACCTTGTATGACCTCGTATGACCGTCCTCGACGTATATTCATTCACCCCTAGTCATTAGCCTCTACTATGCATTCTCGGTTGTTCTGTCAGTTTGAACTTTGCAAATAGTGGCATATACGTGTGTCTTCGACTTCAACAACAGTATGATGATAAGCGTACATACACCAATGAAGAACCAGGGGCCTTGGCCACGGCGTGTACTTAGCGTACTCGACTCTGTCGACGACCTTCACGGCGCCGGTCGGAGAAAAAGGGATCATAGCACCGTCCCGGACGTTCGGGTCACAAAGATCATATACGTCTACTGCGGCCCAATGACCACCGCCTTGGTCTTGAAGTTCTTGGTGAGCTTGTCAAGGACATCTTGGGGGAGGTCTAGATGCTTTTGCACCAGCTCTGGTGGCGTCAGAGCCAGCCACTGTGAGGGTGAGACGCGACATTCATGAGTTGCGGAATAGCGAATAAGCCACGCCTTCAGCTCACCTGGCTCAAACTGACATCCTGCACGCGGTCTGGCAAATCGTGCTCGTTAGTGATTTGAGCTCATGCTCAATAGTCGTTCTCTCTCACCCGAGTTGAAGATCTCCAGGAAGTGCAAAGTTGTGTTCCCGGTGTTCTCCACGTAGTGACCTAGGAACAGTCAACAGTCAGTACTTCGTGGTGAAACCTGGCTAGACGTTCACTCACCCAATGATGCCGGCACGAATCCCACATCTCCGGCCTACCGGAGAGACGACTTTGAGCTCCTTTACGTGGGCAGTTTGCATACTAGCGAGCACGTACTTCGTAGTCAAACGTTCGCGCGGCACTGGTTCCCGCGTGGATCGTGACGCGGCCTTGCCCGCTACTGTATTACGGGAGAGTCCTCGTCAGCGAGATACATCTAGGCACCGAAGATGGTACCCACATGAAATAGCTCCATTCGTCTTGAGTGGGATGCCACTGCGAAGCGTGAGCGAGAAGTCCACGTGCTTGTGTACATACTTACATGGAGTTCCCTGGCATGCGGCGTTAGAGCGGCGTTAGATGATGAGGCATATAACCCTCGACGAACCTCATTGCACCGGGCTCAACAGTCACCTCTGCCGCGGATATCTCTGTTGACGCCTTGAACGTGGTCGAGTCCACTGCCTTGAATGTGCCCCCTGAGAACTGGGTAGGCTTGACTTGCGACCAGGCGAACGTCCACGGGTCAGGGATCTTTCCCTGAGGGCTCGTCGGAGGCTGCTCGTTATGCGGCGGAGGGGCTAGCAGGCACGCAATCAGTACCAACTCCGCGAGTGTTCAGCGAGGAGGACTTCTTGGACACGCACTGCTGGGGAATATGTATAGCTGTTCGTCAACAAGGTGATCGAACGCTGCGATGCTGGCCTGGAAATTCTTCGCTATGACTTCTTTGGGAACGTGGGCGAGCCAATCGGTGAGCTGCGAGAGATCTGGCATCAGCATTTGAAGAATACAATTACAAACATCGGCTTCCGATGAGGGACTTACCAAGAATGTTGAGTCTTCACTGAATGCGCCGTCAGGGAACACCTACACGGACACACAATTAGCCTTGGCAAACGACATATGCGGCTATAGCGAGCTCACGAGGATGAACTCTGCTCCGTCGGGGCTGGCATCGGTGGCTTGTAGACTGTGAGGCATACCGGCAGGGAAGAACCATAGGTCGCCAGGGTTCTATAGGTAGGCAGGCGATAAGAATCCAATTGCGCTCGAAGCCCGCGGACAGTCGCACTTACCACAACTCCGATGAAGTTCTGTCCATCGGCGTTTACTGCAGTGATCTGGACCTGACCCTATGCGAGCGTCAGTGCCAGTGTCCTCGACCAATGACGGTACATGAGCAATCTCCTACCTTCACGATGAAAGTCCACTTTACGACCGTAGGTCAGTACACCTGAGTTATGCAACCAATAAGAGGTTTTGTAGGATACCTCAGATGTCTTGTGCCAGTGGAGTTCCCTGTTTGCTATTGTGAGCAATGCTCCGAGAGACCCGCCGAAGAGAAGACCGGGTAGTGATGAACTGCTACTTACCGAATGGCGCCAGGCTCGAGACGCATGTTCACGCCGGCGATCGCTGCAGAGCGTTCAGTCCAATATCCGCGTTTGTATAGTAAGGGACGACTCACAGTTGGCGATTGGCATTGCATTCACTGGCCTGTCATCAGCGCCGAGCGACTTGGAGGAAATGAGAGATGCAAGTACCATTCTGTTCGCGGGCCCATCCACCAGTCTGCAGACGGTTGTGGCTCAGGCTGAAAGGCCACTTCGCATTCATGCTTCATACACGAGTCAGCATCGATGCGGCAAGAAAAGATAAGCTGATACGTACAATTCACCGTGGTCAGTGGTGGGAGGTGCCAAGAGGTCGGCGTTCTGTAGGTCGATAGGAACATTCTGTGGCCCAATGACGGTGCCACCTAGCTGCCCGCGCTGACCAGTCGGGATGATGTCAGAGTCAGGCAGCCACAGAATGCCGTTGGGGTCGTCGCTGGCGAGAGGGACTGTCTCCTGCGGAAGGGCGGGGGCACTGCCGGAGGAAGAAGGGCGTGCTCTCGCAGCCGCACTGGCGGCATCCGTGCTGACCGCCACGGACACGCTAACAGCAGAAGAGGCTGGGCTCGCAGCAGCAGATGCGCTCGAGGCGGAGACAGCCACAGTCTGCGCCGCGGACGCGCTCGCAGCAGAGGCAGCAGCACTTGCTCCGGCGGATGCACTAACGGCGGGGGCTGCGACCGCAAACCCGGAGAGGAATAGTGAGGCAATGAGGGGGAGAAGGTGGGGAGTCATGGTGAACACAGGTACACGTAGGACCTGTCGAACGAGGTCCCGTCTTCGAGCGAAGGGTTTTATACTTGCTACGTCGGACCCACTCGTGCCGAGAGTCGCTTGCGCCGCCCTCCATATTCAGCGGATGTTGGGGGCAGATTACACGCCCAGCCGCATGAAGCTATCGGCTCCTGTACCTGCATTGCATCACCGGATGCACGGCAATGCGCAGGGAGGCAGGGTTTGCGCGTTATACATGGACCTGTCTGCGTCGAGTGGCGCGTTTTGGGATGATGCTTCGCGAGCCCGTCCAGGAAAGATCGGGTTACGATCTAGAGATCGCAGCCGGGACGTAATCCCCTTGTTGTGATAGGGCAGGCCATCGAGGGCGGGCCCAGCTTCGCGAAGCTGGCAGCTGACTGAAGCCCGCACGATTGCGTGGACGCGGTCCACGGATGACGAACCAGCTTTCGGGGCGCGAGGACCTTCAGCGTCTGCTATACCGACCTTCTCTCAGACTCCTCGGTTCGCGAGCTTGTTGCGACGGAAGCAATCGCCGAATGAATTTCTCGGGAGTTGCAGATGCCTGTGCATTTTATTTCTTGAGATAAGTACGCTCGAGACACTCAGATTGCGGCTCACGAGATTTGCTGCATGAGAACATATCTCGAATTGTGGTAATGCATCTCCCTGGTCCCGGGCGGCATGTCGGATTCGCCCAAACGGGCCTGTAGAGATGGTCGGCGGCACATCAATATCATCACAAGACAAGACACGTACTCGGACATCCTACTGGAGCGAGTGTGCGCGGCTCCCCTGTCATCTAAAGCGCACGAACCACGCCGAAACGATCCATCTGGGGCCCGAAGAGCCTTGTTCCAGACGCTCGGTGTGACATGCATATGCTGACCCTCGCGTGACGACAGCTTGGAGAACGACGGTACCGAGAATTGCACGGAGGCCGGAACAGAGGACATTCACATCCCTCGCACCCGGTTCGGAAAAAAGTCGAGTTTGCGGAAGCATGTAACTGTACGAAGGGATACCCTGAACGCTGCATCAGCACTTCAATTGAGATGCCAATGTATCAACTTACCGCAAATGCACGGAGCTGAAACAGGCAAAGACGCAGCTACCTTGCGAGTATGGCTGTAATTGGTATTGGTTTCTTTCGCAGTAATTTTGTCTATAACATCCTGTCGTGCGTATGATCGCTGGTCCTCCTTTGCGCAGCTCTGTGCGAGGGCAACCTTCCGTATGATTGGTGCCTTGCGACGACTTCCCATGTTACTGCTTTCCCATCGACGGAGGACACAGGTGCGGAGGCTCAGCGGAGTACACCCACCCACGGTATATGCCCAGTATATTTAGCACTGTATAGCCACCATGCTTTGGTCGTGCACGGTAACGTATTCGAAGTCAGCTCCAACGGCCCGGGCAACACGACGCCGCACACACTGACACCACCTCGTGTTCTTTCAGCCGAACAAGTATGCAAGAGTACAGCGACTTACAGACAGCGAGAACAGCCGATCCATGAAACGTCGACCTGATCATAGAGAGTGGTTGTCAGAAAGAGCGCACGGCACGTTCCGACTCACCGCCCTGCATGGTGCAAGTTGCACAGACATGAGAAGAGGATCCACGGTCTTG
The DNA here is from genome assembly GCA_004369055.1 of Polyporus arcularius HHB13444. Classification (NCBI taxonomy): domain Eukaryota; kingdom Fungi; phylum Basidiomycota; class Agaricomycetes; order Polyporales; family Polyporaceae; genus Polyporus; species Polyporus arcularius. Next base: position 23,607 of record ML211343.1, read on the forward strand.
GTTCCTGGGCCGGGAGTTATGGTTTGGACCGATCAGACGATGCTGCAGGAGTGTCGCAAATAGGTCATGTATTAATGTAATATAGTAAGTGCTCAAGCCAAGCAGGAGCAGGGGATAAACGTAGGCTTCAGCATGGCATAATGCCGACCCGGACGTCTTTCTCCAGAATCCGTGCGGCCTGTTCGGCGTCGGCGAACCAGCTGAATCCCTTTTCTTGACCTTTCCGACCGTAGACAATGGGATACTTCAGTCGTCGGAGAAAGGACCGATAGGGGAGTGCCTGAACATGCATGTGGAGGTGAGGTACAGAGATATATGGGGGTATGTGGAATCCTAGGCTGCAGCGGACTCGCAATTTAGTGGATGCGAGTGAGAATTGAGGTTCACTGACCGTCTGAGATTCGGAGGGACGTCCATGTCGTCCAGCACTCGGTGGCCAATCTCTATCATTTCCCTAACTGAGCAAATGATTAGCGTGCGGCGTGACCTTACGCCGGAGAACTCACCCATCGCTGCATCTGCTTGGCGTAGTGACTTTACGCTTTCTTGAAGCTGACCTCAGTCACGGGTAGGTAGTGAAGATAGACATAACTGACCTATGTGCCTCTTCGGGATAATTTGGAGGTGATGTTGAGCCGACGGATTAATGTCAGTGAATACTGTATATCTATCATTCTAGTGGTGACTGAGAATCAGGTGGACGACCACGCAAACCAGCACGTACCTCCCAAACGACATCGAACCCATTCTCCTTCGACGCACCGCAGAAGATACAAGGAGCAGGTGGTAACGCACATCCAGGGAGTAGAACTTGTCCCTCCACATCGTCATCCAATGTCTTCGATGAGACCTTGTTTCGCCGCGAGCGCGAGCGGAACAGCGTCTTCAACACAGAGAAGAGAGTAGCGTGTATTCGCTGAGAACCATGACACGAGAGTCCTTGTATGTCCGAGTTCCGAGCAGAGTCCAGTAGCATGTCTAAGAGAGAAATGAGAGGTCGTTATGGAGCGTAAGGTATGTTCAAGCGAAGCGAGTGCGGTGTGAGGATACGAGGACGAACAGACGTAAGTCTGACGCAGTGATGCTCCTCCTCCGACTCGCCGTGCGGAGGACTAGCCCACCGGCGCCTACGGGCGACCCTTAACTCGGCATCCACGTGCAACATCCCTAAATGGGACTTGTCGTTTGCCCTCCGCGACGGTGAGTGGTTCGGACACGCGCCTCGTTGCGTCTGTCCTTTCCTTCATCCTGGTGTCGGCGAGAAGATCATTAGGGCCTAAAATATTCCAACAGGACTTAAGCTGCTGGTACTCTCGGTGCTTTCCATTCTTTCGGTGGCGTGTCGTCGGCCATGGATTCAGAAAACGGTAAATGCCCACACCTCGCTGCGGTGCTGGCCGACCCGACCGAAAGTACGGCCCTCCTCAATAGATATAAGACGGCGGTTCGCTGGAATGCACATCGCTCTCAAGAAGTGGTATACCCCGCTAAGCGTCGCAAGGTGAGGCCATTTTCCTCGCAATTTTGGCTGCGTGCTACCGCCGGCTGACGCAATACCGTCGCTTCAGATCGCTCCTCCAGAATGCGGTCTCTGCGGGATTGCGCTCTCCAGACCATACGCCTGTCTTCACTGCCCATTTGCCGGATGCTGGCACGACAATCACGTCAAGCTACACCTGCAGGATACTGGCCATGACTTCTGTGCGTCATCCTACTACCGTTTATTCGGGTCGCACCTGGCACCGCTCCAGTTCATAGGGCCGCCCTGAATGACGGCCTTGTTCCCACTACTCGAAGAGAATAGACACTGAGCTATTCTACTTGCAGGCACCGACGTCAAAACAGGGAGCGTGTTCTGCGTCGAATGCGATGATTTTGTCTATGACAGCACTCTGAGTCGCATCCATTCCTTGGTAGTCCTCGCGGCTGAAGAGCGAGTTACCAATTTCCACGGTATGTGTGGACCTGCCGCGTTTTTCCACATGCCGCTAACCCCTCTGCGCAGTGGCTAAACGGGGTCGAGAGCCCTTCACGCCTTGGGTGCCTAATTCGCAAGAAGTCGCTGCGCTGCAACGCAGTGTGCCCTTCCCATGTCAAGGTCAGCTCAGTCGTCGGATATATGTGCGAACACCGTCTCTCACACAATCCGCAGGCCGTCGCGGACTTCTTAACCTTGGCCAGACGTGCTTCATGAACGTCATCCTGCAGTCCTTCATCGCGAACCCGCTGCTTCGCAACTACTATCTCAGTGATAAGCACAATAGCAAAATGTGCAAAATCAAGGATTGCACATCCTGTGAGATGGACAAGCTCTACTCGGAGGTGCTGCCCTACCACATGGGTTATTCTGAGTCCGGAGCTTGAGACTGACTTCCCCTTTGGTAGGTCCATTCAGAGAACACGGCGGCCTATGGTCCCATAGACCTGTTGGCGAAGACGTGGCGAGTCTCTTCTGAGCTTTCCGGGTATGCACAACAGGATGCCCATGAGTTCTTCATCACCGCCCTCAATCAGATACATTCCACGTCGCGGGGGTCGACATCGCTGCAGTGCATCTGCATCATCCATTCTACCTTCGCGGGCCTGCTTCAGAGCGACGTCAAATGCGAGCGATGCGGCAAGGTCGCTGACAAGACCGATCCGATGCTAGACATCAGTCTCGAGCTCAAGGGAGAGACTGGAAACGAGCAGAGTCTCACGCTCGCGTCCTGTCTTCGGAGGCAAGCCCATTCCCCTATGCATATGTGTTGTGCCTGTGCTAATTGTGCCGCGAATTGACGTCAGGTTCACTCATCCAGAGAAGCTCGGCCCAAACGAGTACAGCTGCGAGAAGTGTGGCAAAGCCTCGCATGTACGTAGTCTAGCCGCCTTTGCCATCGAAGGGTTACATCCCACCACCGTCGCTAACAATGGTCGCGGTCACACACAGGCCAGCAAGCGTCTGAGCATCCGGAAGCTACCTCCTGTTCTCAGTTTCCAGTTCAAGGTGGGAGCATCTCACCCGTCGCGGGATTGACCTCGCGCCGCTAACCCACGCCTGCGTTCGGCACTCCTCTGCTTCCTGCCTTCGTTGCTTGCCGCCGATCTCGCGGAACACCTCGTCGCCCGTTACCCACCACCCATCTATTTCCGCGGGCATCCCATGGCAATTTCTGTCCCTGCACCTACTTTCGTCTCCTCGGACCGCATGTCTTCCCACTGAACAGCGCTTCGAGCACAACTCGGCAGACAAGTCCGCGGCACGGAAGATCGAGGCCCCCGTCCGCTTCCCGGCATCGCTCAATATGGCTCCGTACACGACCCTGGTCATGCACAAGCAGGAGCAGCTGAAGGAAGGCGGAAGCGCGGCCATGTGCCTTGTTCCGTACGTGCTCTCTCGTTTTAGCCCCTCTCTCACCTCCCAGTGTTCGCCTCTCATCACTGTGCGCGATCCTGCTCGGTACACAACCGTTCCCCGTGCCCGCTCCGTTCCTGACTTCTTCCCCACTTCTTTCTTTGGCTACCTGCCCATCTCTCGCCGTCGAGCGGCCGCCCTACGCTGTCATTCACCCACGGTTCGGAGTTTGCTCACTTATGACGCTTCCAGGGACAGAGCCCTCGGGCCCGAAGCGCTCTATGAATATGACCTCTTCGCCGTAGTGTGCCACGAGGGCGGGATAGACAACGGGCACTATACTTGCTTCGCCCGTTCGCAGGATGAGGTCCGTTCCGTCCGTTCCTGCCTATCGGCACGTCCTCTGCCGACATACTGACCTGTGTTCTCCCTGTCCTGCCTTCCACACAATTCTAGTGGTACCGGTACGACGACGACAAGTAAGTGCTAATGTTGACGTAACCGAACGCGAGAGATCGCTGAGTCACTGCGGCGTGTTCTCCTCCCACAGGGTGACGCACTCGACACTCAGTGCGTGTCTGAACTCGCAGGCGTACATGTGCTTTTACGTGAAGAAGCACATCGACTACAAGCCATACGTGACGCCTTCCTACGTCGTCACACGCGAACAGGAGGCCGTCAAGGAGAAGGAGCGGGAGAGGGAGAGGGAGGCTGCGCGACAGAAAGAGGTCGACGACGCAATTCTCGGCGTCCTGTAGGTTCGGTCTTCGTTTCTCGTTGTACGATAATTATAGAGCGTTTGATTCTAAGAGGATACGATAATGGAACAATGTACACAGCATGAGGAAACGGAAAGGCCGAAGGCGAAGGGAGTCCAGTCAGTTATACATCGCGGCGAGGTATATGGATAGTGAGCGTGTCTAGCAATAAAGGGGTACAGTGAAGAACGAAGGGCTACATAGCTGGACAATTGCTCACGAGTGCAACGACATTCAGGGGATGATGTCGTTCAACTCCCCCTCCCTAACCCGGATCTCTACCACCTCGACCTCGTATTCCATCATGGACGAGTTCGTCGAAGATACGGAAGATGACACGAAGCCATGAGAATTCGAGGGGGACGTTGACGCGACATCTGATCGACGCAACACACGACCAGGCCAATCTCATGTGAGCAGAGCAGGAACAGAAGTAAAGGAAGTATACGAACATCGGTCTTTGATATATGGCGGGACGAAGAGGTCCTGGCGTAGGAGCACGGCATGAGCCAAATACATGACGAGGGACGACAGGATTCTATAAGCTCACCTGGTTCCACACAAAGCCTTGACTTTTCTGGATAGTCAAGATGGGGCGCAGTGTGAACACCGGCTGGCGCTGCTTCTTTCTGTGCTCTCGCTTGGGACTCTCATAATGCTCAACTGCGCGCTGCTTGCCCTTGATGTCCTTCTTCAACTCCGCCACCTTGTCCGCAGACATGGGCTCGTCGCCCTCGTCGATCTCCATGTCGCCGTCGATCTGCGACGATCGAGGGTCGTTCGAGGAGATACGACCGTCTCCGTCGGAGCCGACGTGATCATAGTCCTCTTCGTCCTCCGAACAGGAGTTGTTGTCTGACGCACTGTCGCTGTAGTCATCCTCGTACGGGATCTGCTCGTAGCACGCCCACGTCGGCGGCGACGGCGCCCGGCCGAGCGTGCGGCGGCGGAAGAACTCAGGGTAGGCGTCCGAGGTGTTGCTCATGGCTGTCGATGGGGTTGCTTGCGGGTGCCGGTGCCGGGGATGTCGGTGTCGAGCGTGGTAGCGACGATGGTGGTGGTCAGAAAGCAGGAGCGGAGGGGCTCGGAGGCGCAGGAAGCTGTGATGCGCTGTGACGGGGCTTGGAGTTGGCGACCGAGTCACAGTGGGCTAGATAAGGCAACCAGCCAGGCCTCCGCCACGCCGCTACCTGGCTCCTACCAGGCGTTGACTAGCGCGTCCAGTCGTCCTCGAGGCGTCCTAGCTCAATCCAGCGAGTCTTCGCCAGCTTTCCCCTCGTGCGTGCTGGCATCTATCCCAGGCATCTATGTTGACATCGGAGCAGGCGCGAGATGGCGGGAAGCAAGTTTGCATATGTCCGAAACTTTGAGCTCCCCGATCCTCTTCTTCCGGAGGCCTTCATGGTCCTCCGTATCGATGGCCACGCTTTCCATCGGTCAGTCACATGAAGAGTTATTGGTACATGCTTGAACTGTGCGACAGGTTATCCGAGGAGCACAACTTCGTAAAGCCCAACGATGAACGCGCGCTTCAACTCATGGACCACGCCGCGCGCGATGTCATGAACGAATTCAAGGACATCATCCTTGCCTTTGGAGAATCGGATGAATACAGGTTAGCTGTCGGGTTGCACCAGTAGTCATCCGGACTGACCATACCTTCTCAGCTTCTTGTTCCGCAGATCTGCCTCGTTATACAACCGCCGCGAGGCGAAGATCTTGACTACAATAACCTCACTGTTCACCTCTTCATACGTGTTCAACTGGAGCAAATACCTGTCGGACACGCCACTCAAGTACTGTCCCTCCTTCGATGGTCGCATAGTGCTCTATCCTACAGCCACCGTCGTTCGCGACTACTTATCCTGGCGGCAAGCCGACAGTGAGCCTGATATCTCACGTTCAAGGAAGCAACACTGAATACCGACTGGTCGCAGCTCACATCAACAATTTGTACAATACGGTCTTCTGGGCGTTGGTTCTGAAAGGTGGCCAGACCACAACAGAGGCACACGCCACACTGAGAGTGCGTGCAGGTACTATCGGCGTGTCCTGTGGTACTGACCTGGAGTATCTCAGGGGACGGTGTCTTCTCAGAAGCACGAAATGCTGTACTCCCGCTTCGGCATCAACTACAACGAGCTCCCCGCAAGGTTCCGGAAGGGAAGTGTCCTGGTTCGAGAGGAGGTATGTCCCAGCGATCGATGCGAATCCCGATTATTGATCACGACTGGTCAGGTATCTGACACAACTGAGGCAAGGAGTGGTCCCGAGACGGACAAAGCTGCCGCGTCAGATCCCGGAGAACCTGTACCTACAAGCGGTAAGAAGGCGCAGAAGAAGAAGCCTCGAGTCCGCACGACGGTTGAGCTTTACCATTGTGATATCATAGGAGATGAGTTCTGGGATTGTCGACAAAATTTACTCGCCGATTCTTGATTGCGTAGCGTGTGCCTGCCTACCGTCCAATCGCTAACATGCTTGCAAGACAAAGACTCAGAGATCGTATCTTGAAGGGATAATTAGTGCGAGTCTTCAGGACCAATTCTCCCCAGGTCGACATCTGGGAGACCCCAGCCGTTTAGACCACCTCTGCCTCCCCGTGTATAGTGACATGGCCTGTACAGTTGAACTACAGCTCTCGCCCGTAGGAATAAGGCATCTTTTGCATTGGCGCCTTCAAATACTTATCCGTATATGGCTATTGAGACGCCCGTAGTGGATGACGAGGTTGCTGCTGGCACCTGTTTGTCCTTGAGCTTTGCTGTCGTCTACGGATATGCTGAAGCCGTTATTGCGCACTCATGGAAGAGCTTCTGCACTGCTATGTCATGCAGCCTTAGGCCTTGCCAGCCCTCCGTTTTATCCTAGCCTCGGCCAGCTGTCTCGAATACGAGGGCAACTTGAAATTTCCACTGTCACCTCGGCAGCGAGTTGGTCGCCGCAATCCGTAACTGGCTACCACACGAGCACCTCTACCGCGGCTCGTCATGGCACGGTACATGTGCGTACCATGACCACGACAACAGGGAACAGTAATAGCGCAGGTATGGAGAGCGTTCAGTCCCTCGAGGCCCTGTGAGGCGCTGTTCACGAATCATGCTGACTGGATCGTGTCCTGCATCCAGGGAATCTTGACGGCGCTTCAAATCCCCCTGGAAAGCTTCTGAAGCCTCCTCCCTACTTTCCGGAGCTTCCTCCTGCACCGCGCTATCCTTGTCCCTTCTTGACGGAGGAGGAAATCAACACGTACTTGACACCTCTCTATCGCCGGTCTTGGACTGTTCAGCCATCAAGCCATGGACCTACGAAGAAAGCTGCTCCAGAACTCGTGAAACGCTTCGACTTCTCCTCTGGCTCGCAAGTTGGCGAATTCCTCGAAAGAGTCGGGTGGGTTCAGGAGAGCGAGAACGTAGGCATACTCCCGCCTCGCCCTCTAGCGTGTCTGACTTTACTGATCACTCGGAATATGTACAGCACCATGAGACTCGAGAGGTCAATGAATCATCTGTCACGATAAGAGTGCACACACACTCTGGGCTCCGTCCCGCCTCGCATCCAGAAGAGCCCCGCAAACGGCGAGTTTGCCCGGGGATCACACTTCGGGACGTCCGATTCGCGTACCTGTTAGAGGGTGCAGCTGAAGGATGCGGATGCGTACAGTCGCGTGGTCGCTATGGGATGTTGCCCGAGGAGCAACCGCGCTCTGCCGAGGCGGTGGAGGCACGCAGGCACCATAACAAGAAATGATTCGTCTAAGGCATGCAACAATACACATTATGCCTAGTTGGGCGGCACGCGCTTCAACAAGAAATCCTTCTCGGCCGCCAGCCCCTCTTCATAATGCGGCATTCCGGGGTACAACTCGAAGTGACCTGTCATGGACGATGCGGACAGACATTGATTGAGAGGTTGCACGGATATCTGACATATACGACTTACCGCCAGGCACTTCGTGTACCTCCACTTGAGTTGACAGACGTGCGAGCTCCTCCACTCTGCTGTACGGGCAGAGGTTATCTTGCTTGGATGCAATCAACTTGACCGGACATGTAATATTGCCACCCGTTGCGTTCGGATTGTAGAAGGGAAACTCGAAGAGAGCCGATGCGTTGACCTGACATCACAGTACGGAAATGAGCTCGAGAGGATATAATATATAATAATGACGACGAACCTCGTTCGGATAAATTCTATACGCATGGCAAATTAGCCTCGGAGGGACGGTCGCAATGCACACTGACTCACCCTTCCTGAGTGAGAATCCCGAACATTCCTTCGTAAGAGCCCGGTGTTGTCATGAGGCCCACTCCTCCTGGGTGGGCAACCGCCGGCATATATAGCGGACCGAGGCCCACAGCCTGATACAGGATGTCCAGCACGCCCTTCATGAATGTCTTCACGAAGCCCAGGCTCAGTGGAGATATTGACGCATGCCCGAGATAAGGGCATTGAGAGACCACTGCCGTGAGGTTGAGCTCTTTCTGCAGTGTCAGACTGTCAGTCTATGCGAGCGTGATGCGAGGCTCCAACGATCTCACCTCACTTGCTAGCGTCACCACATGACCGCCTGTAAGGCACAGGAGTGTCAGCACTGCGCGCTACGTGGTCATCGGGGAACTTACCTGCAAAGCTGGACCCCCAGAGGATGACGCGCTGCGGGTCAAACTCGGGTTGCTGTCTGCAGAATTTAACGACCGTTCGGTAGTCTTCCAGTTGCTCCGAGACGTAAACGACATGCCGCGGCGTCCCGTCTGCAAATTGAACCAGGCTGAGCATGCTATCGTAGGCTATCCGGACAGATGTGCATGAGGCTTACCAGACGCGCCCCATCTTCGATAGTCGAACACGACGACGCCATAGCCGAGGGCAGCAAATTCTCCGGCGTACTCTCCAAGCCCCATCAGCTTGTTCGCGGTGATACCGTGTGCCCTACAAGGAGATGAGTATGAGTATACGGGATCTTAGCTGTCGGTTGCTGTCAGTGGTACATACATGACGATGATGGGCAGGCCCCTCGGCTGGCTGCCCGCGGCTTTGGGAAGATACTTCCATGCGTCCAGGTTCCAGCCAGGGATCTTCGAAGGTATTCTCAAGTTCGTCTTCACGAATTTCTGCTCACTTGCTGATGATGACATGTTGGCCGACAAGCTGGAAGATGTCGACAGAGTGTGGTTTATATACTAGCCATGATATCAGTGGAGTCGTGGGAAGGGAGGGCCGGACAGTCTAGACTCACCCTGGGTCTGCGGTGATCAGCGCCTCGATGTCACTTGCCACAAGGGACCCGAACTTGACGAAGTCGGCGTCCCGATGTCTTCGGAGACGATACGGACCGGAAGCAGCTCAGAAAATGAGAGCCTGAGGTCAGGACATATAGCGGAAAATGATTGGGCACTGCGACGACTGCGGTCCGCAAGACGTAAATAACGATAAGTATCACTCTTCCGCCGGGAGAACATCACTGCTAGACATCAGCGTGAACTATGTAAATAGGATTCGGTAGGACCCCACACTGCCACGAGAGCCAACGACCTACGCGAATGGTAGTTGACCGCAATAACCACCGATAGTCCGCAGGTGCGGGAGTGGGGTCCTGAGTCGACCAATGCGGGTTCACCACATCAATTCTGTTGTCCCCAGCGTTCAGACCCCGCGATGCACCCCGGGACAGAGGCGGCGTGGATAATCTCCGTCCGTAGCGTCTTCCCGTCGAGGTCGCGCCGGCGGTCAACCTCGATGTAATTGTCTTCGTGCGCGCGGCGCCCGACCCACTTCCACGCGTTCTCGCGGACAAAGACCACAGCTCGGGACTGAGGTCGGTTAACGGGCCGGCGTAGATGTATGTTTCGGCTGGGAGTGGGGCGGAGGGAGCGTCGAGAGGAGGCAGAGAGGGTGCGTCAAGCGGGACTGCCGCCGAGGAGGATGAGATGGAGCTCTTGCCAGTGGGCACCGGGGTCGATGATAGCGACGTCAGTGGCCCGAGTGCGTGGACCTCGACGTTCTCGCGTGTGTATTCCTGCAGGCGTAAGTCACTAATGGGTATCAGGGGCCAAAGATAAGAGCGCGACGTACATCCCCTTCGAAGAGGTCCAGCAGGTGGATATCGTGGTCATTGAAGCCTTGCACGAAGGTACCGCGGACGGTGCGTTCTTCAGGTGGGAGCCCTGCGTGGCCTGATGAGGCAAACAGCTCTCGGCTCCTGGAGTAAGGGAGGACAGCGGGGTAGTCTGCACGCTGCTCGGCGTCGTCGGTGTGAGGTTCTGATCAGTTGCAACCGGGAGTACTTGGTGCACACCTTGATCTTGTGACGCGTATGTTCCTGTCATCGTCAGGCAGGTCAGAAACGCACTTCTCAGAGTATCTTGAAGGAAGTTTACGAGGAGCAACGCTGGACAGATTCGTAAATGGCCACCTTCGTGACCGATGACTCGACGCAGGATGGATGGGTGTAAGAGCGTCCCGACATTCTGGCCGGTGCCTGCTCGAGCTCTTGTGGGAGTGCTCCTTCTTCAGACCCTTGATGGGGCCTTCCATCGTTGAGTTTCTCAGCACCGGTCAGTAGCCTTCCAAAACACTGACTACATCTCATACATTCATTACAGTGTGGCATGCAATAGATGTAGATTTTCGGGACGCAGACGAGCGCGCGAGAGACGAGGAGGGTAGAAGAATTCGATTAAGGAGGGCGAGTGTCCTCTGTAAGCGGAAGGAAGACGGCGGGAGGGGAGAACAGAGGTCAATCGCGTGAAGACGAACGAAGAAAATACACGCTATATGTATCCTAAACTAGCGCTGACCGGATCGTAATCTATCGATGTAAGTACGAGCTCGAACCGCAAGATGCCGGTGAGCGTCACAGACTACAACACAACCCCTCGAGCGAGTACGACATGCACAGGAATGGGAATGGTAAAGGA